>APFE030445013.1:48135-145024 GCA_000404065.3 Pinus taeda | reverse complement strand
GCTGCCCCGGACCCTATACAAGGGGGTTCCCGCCCCCTTGCAAATCCCCCGACAGGGGGGCTGGCTCTAGAAATAATATAACACACACCCAAAAAAGAGATCTAAAATACAAATGTTCCTAATTCCCTTTTGACATAATGATATGCCATGCACTTAATGGTGTTTTGAAAAGCCAATCTTGACTGTATTGGTAAGCCTTATCCTCAATCGATTTAAACTTCAGGCACACAGATTGACTTGATGACTATAGTGGCATGATGTAGAATGTGATGTCTTAACATGATAATTCCATTGAAAATTTTACGAAAGTCTCATGAAAACCAAAATCAAAATATGCACCTTAGAGGATGATGATTGGGTGATAAATATCCTAGTCACGATAATATAAGGTTTTGAAGATGCATGAGAAAAGTTGCATTTTAAAAGTCCTAATGCCACTAATAGAAATGACCAAGATGAAAACATAAACATTTATAGGGTTCGACGGTGGCTAGGACATTGAAATATTTTGCTAATTCATAGATACAACCCTAAACATTGGAGCCTTGAAAAGTAGAGGGGGGACCCAAAATTGGGATGTGGTCGAAACATTTTTGGGTGTTGTTGTAATGGCTACAATAGAAACCAAAACAACAATGTAAATAATAACTCATCCTTGACTTCAAATGATTTGAACCCAAGACCAAAAAATAGCAATGAAGTGCAATCAACCACAACATAACTCATATGTGATGTAAGTCATGAGCATTGTTTCATCCTAGTGATAGGAAACACACACACACACACACATAGACATATACATACATACATACATACATACATACATACATACTTACACATACAACACACACACACACACACACACACACACACACACACACACATATATATATATTTCAATCCTTGTGTTCTCGGGGCTCAATTTAGCCAACCATGGGCCAATTTCCATGCCTTAAAGGTTAGAACTTTAACCATGATGAGGGATCAATATTTTAGGTACAAAAATGAAAGTGCTTAGAATTGCTTCAGACGTGAATGACTGGATATAATTCATCGCCAGGATTCCAAAGCCACAAACCAATTGAAAAACTGACATCGTATGCAAAAGTTAGAGCTTTTGAAATTTTGGTAAAAAAAACCTGCGGGGCCAACCCCCACCCCATGTGACCAAGCACCCGAACCAGGAGCTAGGGGCCAACTGTTAAGTGAGATTAGTGCACCAATAATAATTTTAGCATTTAATTAATCCTTGATTAAGTTGGAGGATATTTTGGAGGAGCCACCAAATTTAGAACTGCCACCAAAATTAGCGGACTTAACTCGCAGTTCTCCAGATTTAGAGGAGGTTTTGTAGGAAAAATTGTTTGAGCCATAACTTACTCAATTCTCAGCCAAATTTCGAAAATGAATAGTCATTTTTAGCTGACTGGAATGCTAGGAACTCATTGGAGTAGGGTGTGGAGGAAGAAGAGGTCATATACAGGTCGTTTTGGTCACATGAATATTTTTGAAGCTAAGGGCCACCAGGTGTTGGAGGCCATTCCCAGAGCAGCTGGTAACGAAATTGAGTAAACAAATTATCATTTCTGATATATTTTAATGTTTTAAAATCATTGGAGCATGTTTCAGAGGTAGAATAGGTCATATACAATTTTTTTGGTCACTTGAATATTTTTGAAGCCTAGGGCCACTAGGTGTTGGAGGTCATTCCAAGAGCAGCTGGTAACCAAATTGAATAAAAAATAGTCATTTATGATAGATTTGAATGTTTTAAACTCATTCGAATAGGTTACAAGAATATTAGATGCATGTAACAGTAATTTTAGAACTATTGAAGCTAATACAAAGGCCCACACTATGAAGTTGGACCAAGGAGATGTAGCCCAGGATGGGTGAACTTTGTGAACAAAAATTTGTGTATTGAGATATATTATTTGTGCTTGTTGTGTTTTTATATTATGTTTTTTAGTCATTTAATGCTTTTAAGTGCATGAAAAACATTAAATTTCACCAAGTTAGATGAATTGACAATCACATGCTCATGGATAAACTCTCTATGGATAAGCAGACCAAAGCAAAGAAAATTTTATATCTGGAAATGTTACTATCACAACATTAACTAGAAATCAATTTCAGATAAAGTTGGTATCAGAGCACAAGGTTTCTTTCTTGGTTTTCTTGAAGGGTTTAATAGTTGCAATTGTTGTTATGATTACAAGGTTGAAGTTGTAGAGAGGAGAAGGGAAGGTATGGATAACTAGCCCTGATATTAGGACAAGAAGGAAGAAGGTTGAGAAAGCATCATCCTCACCCAAAGGAAAACTCAAGGCAGCACCTGAATCACCTCAAGTTCCATCTCCATCAGTTGAGATAGAAGAGGCACATATTGCACAAGAGGCTGAAGTGATTGAAGAGGTACAATGAGTACAAATTTATGAGCCTGAATCTATAGCCATTATGTCTGGAGAAAGAGAGCATGAAGGTCCCTCTTTAGAAGAGGAATAATTCAAGAAAGATTCCTATACTTTGACTAATATGATTAAAGTCCTCTATGAAGAGAGGAACACTAGAATGGTTGGGGAGAGTTCTAAACCTCTACATGGAGAAGGAAGCTCAGAGGACAAAAAATATGAGAAGAAGGATTCCAAAGGGAATTGTGGAAATCCACCTGCATTCCACCATCCTCATCATCTTCCTCGTCGACTTCACCATCTCACACATCCTCATCTTCCACTACCACCACTGCCCATACTCATTTCAAAACCCCAAAAGGAAAAAATCCATTACTGAAATTGGACATAAAATTCGAACTTCCCATGTACAATGGAGAAGTGAATGTAGAAAAATTAGACAATTGGATTCAATAGTTGGAGGTATACTGTAGAATTCAGAACCTTCAAGAAGATGACATAAAGATCCAGTTGGCTTCATTGAGGCTAGAAGGAGTTACACTAGTTTGGTGGGAGGCAAAGACACAAGACGAAATGCGAATCCATGGTAAGATTTCCATTTCTTGGGTTGAATTCATTTCTTTCATTAAAAGACAGTTTTATCCTGTAGCTTATATGCAAAAAGCAATTATGAGTTGGAAAAATTTTAGGCAACTAAAGGTTCAAACTGTCCAAGACTATACTCAGGAGTTTAGGAAGAGGGATTTATTGTTGGGAGTAAACTTGAATTCACAAGATACACTCTTGAAATATATTGGAGGTTTACATTCCTATTTGCAGCATATTTTCCTTATGTTTAACCCAAGAAACTTAGATGAAGTATGTGTGCAAGCCATGCATATTGAGGCAAGGGGAAAAACATAGAGGAGAAAGGTGAAAGTGAGGGGAAGGTAAAAGAGAAGGGAGGAAAATGGAAGGGAAAAAAGAATGCAAGTATAAAAAAAGAGAAGGAAAAACTCACATGCAAAAACTGTTCAAAGATTGGCCATGATGAAGACCATTGTTGGCAAATTAAGAATTAAAACCAGATAGATTGAAATCCAAAGAGAAGAGGACAAAGCAACTTGGAAAAGAAGGCATGGGTTTCACAAATTTTCATTGTTGGTTTCCAAAAGGTACATTACAATTGCGAGGAAACATAGGCAAGAGTGG
Source organism: Pinus taeda (assembly GCA_000404065.3). NCBI lineage: Eukaryota > Viridiplantae > Streptophyta > Pinopsida > Pinales > Pinaceae > Pinus > Pinus taeda. The sequence continues at coordinate 141,422 of APFE030445013.1, read as the reverse complement.
ACTCAAGTACAAGGCAAAAGCAGCTAAAAATCGCCTATCTTATTAAGGATGTAAAATTAGCAAAGGTATTCCCTCTCGGAAGACTACCAAGTGTCACAGTGGATATTGAAGGAGTTTTCACTACTACTGATTTTGAAGTAATAGAGATCATCAGTGAGAGTAACCCTTATCCTGCATTGCTTGGAATTGATTGGGAATTTGAAAATATGGCCATAATTAATATGAAGAAGAGATAGATGATATTTGAAGGAAACAATAAGAGAGTAATTGCTCCCTTGGATCCATGAAAAGGAGTAAGATATATGTAACTAGCCAAAGAAGGATATTGTGCAACTAACATAGACAATATATATCAAATGACAATGAAGGAACATGATTGTCTTAATTCTACTATAGAGGAAAGTTTTAGTTTGGAACATGATAGTTCTTGTACCTCGGACTCAGAAGAATAGTTGGAGAACTGGAAGAATAGGTTGCATGAAGTATTCATAAGGCATTGTGCAAGAATTACCAAATTAGTTCGTTGTATGATATATGAAGTATGTAACCTCCCTTCTTATGATGGCTTAGGTTATGTAAATAATTTTCTTAATGATTAAGAATAGCAAGTTCTAGAAACTCAAAGGTTTTCTTCCTTGGATATAGCTCTAAAAGATACCACTACTAGATGGTGGAATGCACACAATAAGAATAAAGGAGGTTGGCAGGAATGTCGAAGACTAATGGGAATAAGGTTCAGATAGATAGAGATAGAGATGGAGATAAAATATTGTGGTGAAACTAATCCTAGGAAGCATATCCAACTATGCACTACAACATTGAAGGAGATTCCACAACAAGAATGGGTACATGGATTCATTCATACATTAGAGACGATCCCTGAGAACTGGTACCTGGAAGCAAAGCTTTGACATGGTACTGTAAACTAGGCAGACATGGTTGATGTCTTCATATTAACATTCATCTTTGAGGATGATTTCCCATACATATATTTTTCCCTTCAGATAGTCAAGAAGGTGATATTTGAGAATGTAACCCCACTTACATGGCAACAACCTGATTGGGCTGCGCAAATATAAAATGTACTAGAGTCTTATAACCTTATTGTAGATGAAGAAGAAGATCCAAAAAACATCGACATAGCGAGTCAGAAGGATATCACGAAGTAACTAGACCTGAGCTAGAGATACCAGACATAATGAAGCCACTGAAGACCAAGAAGGTGAACATAGGATCAGAGAAGGAACCCAAGTTTGCAACAATAGGAGACTACTAGGATGAGGAGACAGTCAGTAAAGTTACAAAATTACATCATCAATATCAAGAACTATTTCCCACCAATTTTTCAGAGATGAAGGGTATAATAGAATATCTAGGAGTCATGAAGGTACCCCTTAAGCTTGATGTAATGTCAATCAAACAAAGACCTTACAGGGTGAACCCAAAGTATAAGGAGAAAGCGAAAGTAGAGCTTGATAAGATGATATCATTAGGAATTATTGAACCTATAAAAGAATCAGATGGGTGAGTCCTATGGTGGTGCAAGAGAAGAAGACTCAAGGAGAAATTAGGATCTATGTTGATTTGAGAAAGTTGAATGATGCATGTTTACATGATACCTTCCCTACCTCTTTCATAGATGAAGTGCTAGACAATGTAGGAGGTCAGGAAGCTTACTCATTTACAAATGGATTCTCAGGTTATCATCACATTAGGGTTGCACGTTCAGATCAGCATAAGACCGCATTTTCTACAGAATGGGGCTCATATCAATACAAAGTAATGCATTTTGGACTAAAAAATGCCTCTGCCTATATTTTCTAGGGTGGTGATCGTAACTTTTAAGGAATAAATCCATAAGTTTTTAGAGGTATATTTTGATGATTGGACGATATTTGGATTGTTTAGAAAACATGTTGAAAGTTTAAGACTTATGCTTGGCACATGTAGACAATATCAGTTCTCTTTAAACCTAAATAAGTGCATATTTTGTGTACCTTTCAACATATTGTTGGGACATATTGACTGTAAACAAGGAATAATGGTGGATTGCTATCATTGTGAACTTGCCTCCATCTAAGACAGTAAGACAACTTCACACTACATTGGGACATACTAGGTATTACAGCAAGTTCATCAAAGGGTATGCTCAGATCACTGCACCTATGGAATTTTTTTTTAAGAAGGATGTAACCTCTTAGTGGAATGAAGAATGTCAAAAGAATCTCGACATATTGAAAGAAAAAATGGTAGTTGCACCTATACTAGTGTTCCCTGATTGGAATAAGGAATTCCATGTCCATGTGGATGCCTCTTGTATAGCTTTGGGAGTGGTACTAGCACAACCTGGTGCAAGAGAGATTGATCACCCTATAGCTTTTGCAAGTAGAAATTTATCTAAAGTAGAAAAAACTTACACCACTACAGAAAGGGAAGGACTGGCCATGGTATATGATTTGCCAAAGTTTAGACACTATTTGCTAGTGTCACACTTTAAAATGTTTATAGATCATTATGCAATGAAGTATTTCATTAATAAGCCTATCTTAGGAGTAAAGGTATGCAAATGGTTAATGTTATTACATGAATATGACTTTCAGATCATTGTTAAACCAGGGAGACTGAATGAAGGACCTGGCCATCTATCAAGACTGGAAACAGGGGAAGAACCAACCAACATTAAGGGTAATCTCCCTGATGCACAATTATTTGCAAATAGAGTGGAAAATGACCATTTCACAGATATCATTCAGTTATTGACCACAGTAATGGCTCCCTCAAAGTATACTACATAGGAAAGGAAATAATTAGCGGTTAAGGCAACTGAATTTTCATTAATAGCAGGATAATTATATAAGATGGGACTAGATGAGATACTACGTAGCTATGTTCCTGAACATGAGAGACAAATGATTCTAGCAGAGGCTCATGGGGATTAGCTAGTGGATACTATGTAGGAAAATATACTTCACATTATATTTTGAGAGTAGGATTGTGGTGGCCTACACTATATAAAGATGTGAAGGCATATTGTCGAGCATGTGATGTGTCTCAAAGCACAGGTAAGCCTTCCAAAAGAGATGAGATGTCATTGGTACCACAAGTTACATTGTAGGCCTTTGATAAGTGAGCCATTGATTTTATTGGACCCATCAACTCACTTAGAAATAGGATTGGTTCAAAGTACATAATTACACTGACTGATTACTTGATAAGATGGGCTGAAGCAAAATCAATAAGGTATTGTAGTGCAGAGACTGCTGCGAAGTTTATTTTTGAGTATAGTTTGTCTAGATTTTGATGCCTGGAGATTTTGATGAGTGACCACAGTTCAAACTTCCTAAATAAGGCTATTGAAGCATTGATTGAGGAGTTCCAAGTTTATCATAAGAAGAGTACCCCTTATCACCCTCAATCCAATGGAACAATAGAAGCATTTAATAATATTTTGGAGAATGCACTTACTAAGGTAAGCAATGTGAATAGAGATGACTAAGACCTTAGAATTCCAACAGTATTATGGGCTTATAGGAACACATGTAAAAATTTAATAGGTCAGATAACCTTCAAGTTAGTTTATGGGAAAGAAGTTGTGATTCCCATAGAGTATATCGTGCATATATGGAGGATTGCAACTTTTACAGATATGGTAGATCCTAATATAATGAATGAAAGAATACCAAAGTTGCTTTATTTAGAGGAATATAGATTTATAACAAGATAAAAGGCCTGACATGATAGAGATATTAAGCAAAAGAAATTCCAGGTAGGAAACCTTGTTCTCCTTTATGACAATAAGTTTGTAAAATTTCCAGGAAAATTCAAGATGCATTGGTTGGGCCCATACATTATCAAGCATATTACTAATGGGGGTGCAGCTCAATTAGAAAAGTTAAATAGAGAATTGGTTCAAGGAACATAAAATAGTAGCATATTGAAGTTATACAGGGAAAACCCTACACCTATAGCTTCCCTCTGAAGAAGGTAGAAAAGTCTTAGTGCCACTTGCAGTTAAAAGTGGGCACTGGCTATAAAGTACGCTACAGAGAGAGCTTCGGCGTAGGAAGTTAATTCGCTACATTATGGATTATGTTGAAGTTTGGAAAAGCCTTAATGTAAGAGGGGTTGATTCACTACAATATGGGATGCATTGAAGACCAATAGAGCCTACACTTGTAGCGTGGATAGCATCGATACCTTCCTTAGCCCTACAATTTAACTCCGCCGAGGTACAGCAACAGGCCAAAGAGTGGAGGTATGTGAACATGAACATCATAGCAATGCCACTTCAAAGATTACACAAGCTACATCTAGAGATCATAAATGAGTTGAAGCAATGTCAACAACTTACTTCACAGTTAAACATTTAGGTAGAGAGAAAGGGAGATTCTTTGCAGAAGAATCTTGACCAAGTAATCTAAGAGAGGTATTAGGCAGTACAACAACAGTAAGATGAAGGAGGTGGTTGAAGAAGCATGTCACGAGGTTCCAGACACTGATGTCCAAGAAGCGGAACCAGTGGAGGATAGGGTCACGAAGCTTGACCTTGTAGTAAAAGGATACAAGGATAAGATTGCATACGTGAAATTTACATATGAGATGAATATCAATGAGCTATAGATGAAGCTACAACGAACGACACCAAAGGAATTGTGAGAGTAGAGGGAGGCCGACCTGAGGGTTGCAATGGTTGGAATCTCTGCAATAATGGAAGATTATGGGGAGCTATTGAATGAGAGCTTATAGATTTGGATTTCACTATAGGAAGATCCATATGCATAGAGACTACAAGATGATATTCAACAAAATCAGCAGCAGCTAGAGGAGATTCATGCAACTTTGAAAACATTACCAATCTCATAGAAGCTCGCAAAGGTCAATGAGGGAAATGCCCTCTAGAAGAAGATAGAGGAGTTGGGGAAGGAAGAGTAGCCTATGACAGAGAGAACTCATTCATGGTAGGATGAGGCTCTTCAACTGTCCCAAGACGTGGATGAGAATCTTCGAGAGCTTCGATAGAGAGAGGAGGCATTGATGGAGAAGGCTACGGGACTGGTGATAGAAGCACTACTGGAGGAAGTACGCAGTGAAGAGAAGCAAGTCAGAGACATTCTATAGCAGTTCAACAATGCCTACAATAACATTGCAGCGAAGATCAATGACAAATTGGCTAAGTAACTTGGGACGAGTCACATCTAAGTGTTGGGGGCCTATTGGGTGCACCCCAACTTGGCCTAGATTTTGGTAGAGACTCCGCATGTTGTGGGGTGGAGCATGTGGTGGAGTCTGTAGCAGAGCGTGTAATGGAGCATGTAGTGAAGTTCATTTTGAGGAACTAAATATACCATGCGGTGTCATAAGGGCTTCAAGTTGGATCGAAGCCCCTCTTTTTGTAAAAGCGAGCAATTTTGTAAGGGATCAATGATTTTGGGGCCATAGTTTTAAGGAGCCCATGGTATTTGGACCATGGTATTTTGATGATTTAAACCTACAATGTAATAGTATATATAGGGTAAAATAATAAGAAGAGATACCAATCAATCCGTTTTGATCCAAATTAATGTTATGGGTGAATTATTATTGTGATCTATAATTTGGTAGAAAAGGAGAGGCTCTGCAGCTAAGTGTGCAGATGCCCTTAGAAGAATCTACATCTGGGTGCGCAGACAACCTACATCTTAGTGGGTAGGCCAAGAACTCGTTTTTGCTGAAAGAATTATTATATTAAACAACAATCCTTATGGACATAGCCCTACACTGGAGTGAACCACATTGAATTGATGTTTTGATGTGTATATTTGTTTATTATATGTTGTAGAGTAGCAGTTATTACAGTTGCATTTTCATGGATTACGGTTTTATATGGCATGTTTAAGTGATTAATATAATGCAATAAAGTGATTTATAAATGTTGAGAATAAAATAACATAATAATATACCACATCTCCTAGTCCCTCAAGGCTACAAAAACCTGGTTCGACATTCTCCCATAGTCACTTTGCGTGAGACTACGATCTTCTTGCAGGGCAGTGTCGAAAGGGCCAGTGGTCAAGGGTTTTGTTGGTGGGCAGTATAGATTGAACTTGGGTCAGCCCAAATTAGCCGAAAAACTTGGGTCTCTGCACATTGCAAGGTTCTAGAAAGCAAGGGGTATGCTTGATGACCGATCTTGCAAAATGCACAGTTCAGGTCGAGTTTGAGGCAATTTCTGCACAGTTCTAGGAATGATGACAAACTTCTCAGCTCTAGGATTGCGTAGTGAAACTACCTTTGGGGACAGTCTCTGTGCACTGCATGGTTCCAAGTAGCATAACAACATCATTGAGGGTTGAGATTGTGCATTACGCAGCTCAGTCGAGGTCTAGTGAAAGAGAGTTGTCGAGTTAGAGGGATTTTTAGGAAAATGGCTAAGTTTGGAAGGCAAGTAAACTTGTGAGGAACTTGACATTATGATCACACACTTCACATAATTTGATGACATGATAACATAGACCACTGGATCAAAAAAACAAAGAATTACCCTCTGTGATACTATCTAGAACTAAAAGTGACAAGTGTGATACTTGAGATAGACCTTCGGACGACTGTGACGACACTTGTGCGACAGTGCTTAAAACCTTGTGAATGAGTGTGATAGTTGTTTACATGACTAAGACAAATTTTATACAAATACCAACCTTCAAGGTCACCAGAAAGGTTTGCAAACATGAAATAACAACCAAACATGTCAAAAGATGACAATTGATGTAACAAGCAAAAGGGAGCAAGACACGTAGAGGAAACACACGGAATGACTGTTAGTGTTTGCAACCATGCATGTCATTGAAGACATAATGATATAAAAATAATAAGCGGTCGTTCATGCTACACTAAGAGGTGTATTTCAAAATATGTGCTTTGTTTTCCATACCTAACCTCCAAAGGGTCATGCATCAAAAGGAGTCTTCATGTGGTCCTGATCTTCTATCATACCCTTGGCTTGTTGACATCATTATCTTTCTCCTCAGCTCCTTGAGAGTCATATATAATTTCATCCTTCTTTCTGGCCACTGAGGACACATCTACGCAATTTCAAGAGGTAAGGTGGATTGGGAAACTGAGATGCCTGAGGGACAAAACTGCACAATTTCTGGAGTCAATGAGTTCCGGATGAGGGAAGGATACCAAAGGAAGCCACTGTGCATTTTTGGATTCCAAGGGAAGTTGGGCTTTCTACGCATTGCACAGTTCCAGCAGGCAAGGGAAAAGCTTGAGGGTTGTGGATTTGGAGTGCGCAGCTCAAGAAAGCTAGATGAGGTTGGGTTGTTAGGGGAACTCCAGAATTTGGTTAAGTGTGGGATCGGTGCAACTGATGTGAACAGTGATGGAACTTGACTATGATCACACACTTGAACACATAGTGATACAACATAGACCATCCAAAACATATAAAAACATACTTCACTAAATGCAACAACCTTTATGGAAGCTTATGACAAGTGTGGCTCCAATTATAGACTTTGGAAGGATAAATGGGATACTTATCCAAGAGTGTGTGAAAATGAGTGTGAAATATTTCTATGTGATGGGAACAACCCATTCTCACAAAGATTTCCCCTTGAAGTGAAAAAAACTTCCCTTTGCATGAAACGCTATAATCCCCATGCCCAAAGATGATACATAATATATAAGATAAAAGCGTGATCGAATCTTAAGATCAAAGAGGGGAGCTTGAGAACGATCAACCACAAGATCCATAGTAGGCTCCGAAATTTAAGTGTAGGACAAAATTTTGGAGGGTGTTGTAGCCGCTACAACACAAAGCTTCCTCACTCGGTCTTCCTTGGTCCTTTGTATGGCTATAAATGTTTCTCCTTTAATAGTTCATGCACAATCCTAGAATGTCCTCCAAATGCTCTATCTTTGTAGCACATGGTCGCACTTTAATGTTAAAGTGTCTCACTTCTACTCTTACAACATGTTAAAGTGTCTCACTTCTACTCTTACAACTTCCGCTTGTGATTTTATTTCTTTATTACATGTGCTTATAGCCTTCTATTGTAGCACATTATTCCATTACATGGTTTGTACTCCATATAAGGATTGTATTATATCAATGTGACATGATAGCATTATCACGTTATAGTATATAATTCCATCACGATATATAAAAACCCATGTTGCAGCTTCAATAATGATCATTATATACATTTAATATTTTCTATAATCTCGTTTATTTGATTATAGTCTTTGAACATATCCTTAGTAATCCAACAAATATCATTCCTCCTTATGGGTGTGTCCTTAACACATTTGTATTGTATTAATGATGTAACCCTTTTAATCATTTGATGTGATTTTTGGATCAATCAAGTGCAATTTTCTCATGCCATAATACATAATCCTCTACATTGTGTTGTGCTTATATTGTCCCGGTAACTAATAAAGACCTTAGGAGACATATAATAAGGATTCTAAGAATCCTCGCCCTTCAGGTGACGAGGGCTAACCTCCCTCCACCTCAAGGTGTATTCATTGTGCTTAATGTAATTTGAAAATATTTTTTAATTGCACAAATAAATATGGTTAGGTTAATAATATTAGAGTATTTTAAACTAAAATGACATTTTAGGGAAAGAAAGGTGCTAGGCATATAACATATGAAATTATTAAAATAAAATATCATTTATGACAAAGTTAGCTTATAAGTCTATATCATAATTCACACACAATATTAGGGTTAGTACAAATTAAAATTTAAAATAAAAGGAAAAGAAGAAATTTAGAACAAACTAGAGTAAATACATATAATTGAAATGTGTAGTTAAAACAATATGATATCAAGTATCAATATTAATTTATCTTACACAAACAATTAGGATATTTGATTTAATTATTTCTAATAATAAATATTGGAGAAAAAATTAAAGCATATAATGTGTGAAAGATTAAAGAATCTTACGAAGTCAAATTATTGTCAATCAATCACATGTGCAAGTGAAGTAAATACAATGGAGAACAATAATAAAAGAAAAGGAGAAATGAAAAAGAAAACCTGTTTTTATAGTATTCAAGTTTAATGTGCAAATGAACCTTAGATAACATGTATCATTTTGGAATTTCAACTTGCAACAAATAAACTCAAATCTGATTTAAAATCCTCAAATATCATGTATTCAAAGCATTTAAATAATTTATGTATTCAAGATTGTTGTATAATCCAGTTATAGCAATAATCTTGTACAATAAACCAACAAATAAAACCTCAAATTAAAAAAAACACATAAAAAAAAATGAAAGCAATAAATCATGATATTATTAAAACAAATCTCATAGTTACAATGAAAAAAATCACTTCAAGAAGTGCATTATGACTGTAAAATAATAAGTCTTTATCTCCAACCTACCATCCTTCAATCTGTCAAAAAAAACTTCTAAAAGAAGCCTTTACATCCTCTTTTATATTTCTAGGAATTATTTTCCCATTTAGTCTCCATAATTTCCCAAATAAAATTGCATTAATTATAATTATTTGACTAAATAAAATATATATTCCATCGTTTTATTTAACTTTCGCTCAAATCTTCCATGTTAAAAAGTCTTTATCTATTTTTTCCGGCATAAAAAGAAAAGTAAGAAATAGTTCTCTAATATATACATAATGATAACTCTATTTTTCCCTGCATAAAAAGAAAAATAAGAAATAGTTTTCTAATATACACATAATGATAAAGGAAATTAAAATATAAACTCAACCTTTATAATTTTCTTTTCATAATATTGTTACACATATCTTTATTAAAATGAAATTTGATTTTTACCTTACTTATAACCTATTGAAATCTTTCCAGCTACATAACAACATTAGGCTATAAAATATATTTAAAGTAAATTTATTTTCCACAACCTTCCCTGCATAAAATCCAAAATATTGAGTGTGAATTAAATTTATTATTGTTTTAATTTTAAAGATTGAATGTTTCATTTCTATGAAATCTACAATAAAACCATTGTTCAATAAGATTTTTAAATATGTAAGACTAGTATACATTTGAAGGAAAAAACAAATTAGATTTTGTAATGCACTGGAAATAATTTCAAATTTTTAATATTATTGATAAATTTCCTTAAGTGCTTTTCCTATAATGCAAATAAGTTTATGCATGCACAATCTAACAAAATATTTTATATACGTATTTGTTAAGTTTGGAATATAATCCAAAATTTAATTATATCTTTCATACTTATCTTTTGATATAGATTTGAAAGAAGCTTTTTATATATTATAAACCATATATATAAGCTTTTATAATGTCATATATATATATATATATATAAGAAGCTTTTTATATATTATAAACCATATATATATATAATATATTAATTATATATATATATTTTTGTTATTTGATTCATGTTAATATTTTTTTTGTATTATTTATTTTTTATATTTTTAATCTTTTTATGATATATTAATAAAGCTCGTTTTGAATTTTGAATATTTAATTAATTTATTTTCTTTTAAATTTATTTTTTATTTTTATTTTATATCTATAATAATATAATTTAAGTTTTATAATTATTAATTTTGAAATTAGATTTTAATTTTTTTTTATAATTTAATAATGATTTTTTTAAGCTATAATGATTAATGTAAAGAAGGAGTCATATCAAAAGGGAGTCGTTTGTAAAACCAATAAGAATAGCCAAGTTCAAAAAGAGGGACAAATCTAGTAGCAACATTTGGCTCTCGCTGGGGATTATGCCTCCTTGTCAGGCATCAAGAAAACAATAGGGCAGATGCCTTCAGATTGTGCATGGAGCCGACTCATAAGGAAAATGAAACTCAAAAGGCAAAAACATATAATAATATAAGGAATATCTTTACATCTTAAAGTTTCAGTCGATAATAGCAAGAAAGAAACAAAGATAAATCATGAGGCCCTATTACCTAAATATTAAAGAGTTCAATAATTATTCACATATATAAAATAATTGTTTTTATATTCATTGTACCATGGTAATTGTGATAATGATTTGTGACAAATGATCATAAATTGGTATATGCCTCACTCCCCAAGAGCATTTTGATGCCATATAAAGTCATACATGCTTACAGTTAATGATGAATAAATTGCATAAATCATAGTACTAATTAAGATTCATAAGGTTGACTTTCATTTTGGAGTAAGATTTTATTTAAACTATGGAGACTAGTTATCATGGATTTGTTTCCCTTTTGTTGCATAACATGAGTTTCCAGAATTAGATGTCGCTTCGCTACTAGTGAGCTTGGTCGATTCTCCGATGAAATCATCCACTATCCTGAGATAAAGGAATTTCTAAATTCTCATTTACTCTTCATGTTAGAAGTCTTCTTTCAATTTTTTTTACGAAATTAGTTCTTTTACAAGATGGGATGATTACACACTAGACTTAGTCCAACATCACTGAACTTGATCCGCTACCAATGATTGTTCATAGCCTTGTTGGAGATGTCAACATACCTTATCAGAAGTTATCTCAACAAAAGGAGTGGGAGGATTACACACTAGGTTTAAATCTAGTGCCACTAGTCTTGCTCCGCTGCCAATGAACATTTATAGCCCCGACAGAGATATCGGCATGCCTCGCCCAAGAAAACATAGGTTCCTATCCCTAGGGTAGTATGGTGATTAGGGAAGCTCTCATGCATAGTTGTGATTGTAACTAATTGGCTCCACTAAATTTTCGATTATATTTATGAAAGCCAAATCTTATGCTTATAGTTCAATGGTTATGAATTAACTCAATCCATCTTCGTATTTATGTGTAAGTAGTATGAAAATAAAGATATGGTTGAAAAGTCTCAATATGAGTTGAGATTGTTAGAAAGATTGAGATTTAAACCCTTTGAAAAATAGTTACCCCTCAACCTTGATCTGCAAACGAAGTATTCAAATATGTATTCTAAACTCATTAATATGGTATACACTAAGGACTCATAAATCCATATTCAATTCTAGTTATGATCATATAAGAATTCTTTAAGATGTCAAGAAATTCATTTTTATTCATTCTAAACTATAAAGAAAAAGTAAACAAAAGTTTGTTTATGTATCTTGTTTATATACATTAATTTTTCCAAAAGAAATGTTGTCTAAATAAATCAAACAACCTATGCAACTAAGATAGTGGTTTACCAATTCCATATCTCTTACCTTTATGTCTCCAAAATAACAATATGTTAAGTAGCTATAAGGAAGGGCAAGGTGTTTCACTCATTTTACTTCCTAGGAAGGAGTTGATATCTACATAATGATAAGATGGTGTTCTCTTAAATACCTCTTCCATCTAATCATCCACAATGTCATGATATTTTGTGTGATTATTTAAATGATGAAACATTTCTAACCTTAATGTTTCTGCTGTATATTTGTAATTTACTCCCTTATCGAAGTAATAAAGAATTAGACTAGGATTAGTCATAAGGTAACTTAAATATTTTTGAAATTCATGCTCATCACCATAAGAAGAAAGATTGTTGAGATAGTCATGTGTAGTTTGGAAGGTGTTATTAAAGATTTTATGTATATATGATGCAATAAATAAATGAATATTATTTAAAATAAATTTTAGATTTAGTTTTTTGACATCTTCATGTACCATAACATTATCATGTGCATAATCATCATAAATAGGTTCGTTGTTAGTTACATAGTTATGTTCATTATGCTTATTAATATCAAAAGTATTATAGTTGTACAACAATTGTGAATTTAGACCTACAAGTGAATAATTATCATCATACTCATCATATATAGGCGGGTTTTGAGTAATTGACATGAACATGGAATGAATCGATATCAGGATTAATGGAAACACCATCACATACTTTTTCTTCTTTGTGGTCACATAAACATGATTCATCTTCAAAGTTTCTTGGCTTACAATCATCAATATTAGCATAATCAAAAACATGAAATAAACTAGGCATGTTAACAAATAATTTGGATTCAAATAAGTCCAAGAGAAACCCATTGAAATAATAAAAATGGTATATGTATTTAGGATTTTTTGAGGTGAACAAAAAGAAATATATGCTTGAAAAAATTTAGGGTGCATGTAGGTGTGATGATGTAGGCCTGGGCCTGCAATACCCAGGATCTTCAATAACTCTGCTTATAAGAAGGCATCTCAACATATAATCCCAATTGACATCTTAAATCCGGCAATTTCATTCAACACTTTTACACACTAGTTCAGTCAAATTCTCCTTAAAACAATCGCGCCCTCCATAAGATCAACCCATCATGCTAATGTTCTAACACTGGTTCTAATCGAACTTTCGATTCAATCCTTTCTCTTTAAAGGATCCATACATATACAGACTTCCGAAATTGACATTAACTGAAGTCGATTGCAAAACCTCTGTTGCTAACTCGAACTTACCAATTCGACCACCATAAATACACATTTTCTCCCATTTGTGCACTGCACCTTCACTCATACAGAATCTCCATCTTCAATCGATCTCTAGAGTTAGGCCTCTGGTCCTTCAACATTATATTTCAATTAATATTGCTCTCTCCAGTTTTTGGAATTGAAATCCTCTTCAACCTCGAACTCGCTTGTTTTAATTCCAACGGTCCTATAGCATACATTCATCTCAAGCTGTGACAATTGTTTGTGCCCTTCAAGTAAACCCAGATCTCATCGGTCCTGAAGTTGCCACGCATTTAAATCTCCAGCTAACGAATTCATATATAACCATTTAAAGCAGTGCTAAATATTGTTCACAACAGTTTCATAAATATTGTTATATCAAAACCTTCAATGCAACCCAGATCTATTCAACCAATGCTCGAATCAATTCACAATTAGTTGAATTGTAATAAACCACAAGAATTTGGTATTTTCCCCACGATTTGATGAGATATCAATCACTGTTTTTAAGGTACTCCAACTCCATCAAACACTAATATAAGATCAATCACTGTTCTACGCGCTCCAAGCTTGCGATTCGATCCAAATCTTGACATAAATTTGCATTGCTAGCAAATGAAATTCAAAATTAAAATCTCACTTACCCAAAAATCAATTACGCATTCAATTATTTACCTATAAGGTTGTTGTCTACACCAACGTAATTTTATGCCACATGCGTGCCTGGAAATGTGCAATTCAAAAGGATTATTTATCATATAATCCCATGGGTCTCCAAAACGCACTACTCGTTGGCCATTGAACTGACGTTCCCTGTGTTTGGGCTGAGAAAATATGTGATTCCCACTACCAATGGAAGTGGAAGATAGAAACTCAGATTTCAAAATCAGATCAATTAGTGATCGATAGGAACAAATTAAGGAACCAAAAACAACGACATTAGAGTCCAGGCCCAGCTGAGTTGTCGACACAATGCATGGCGTGGCAGATTATATAAGAGAGGCCATTGACCATCGCTTCAGTATCTTAGAGCTAAAAACAATTCAATAAGTTTAAACCATTCCACGCCTTTGAATTCATAAAAACTGCTTAATTATTCTAGCAAATTGAATACTCACAATTTCCTCATTCAACTCTTCACACAGAATTTTATCCATACACCAGTGACCAAGTTAAAACTCAAACCCAACACTTTCATAAAAATGAACATACTTACAGTAGCATTTTCTGTGGCCTGATTTACAATTTCATTGGCCCTTACAAACTGCCGAAGGCATCCAAGCAGAAAGCCTGTCACTCTCTACACACACTCACTCACCCTCTCTAATGAGAGCTTTGTTGCCTCTTTATTTATAATAATAATGGATAGGTCTTCTCAGACCTTATCTCTTACAAAAATCGGGCTTTACATAACGATTCAAAGCATAAAAGCTTTATTACAGCTTATCTATCTATGATATAGATAGTATCTCTACTCTTATCCCCTTATTTTCTCAACTAATCCCATACATAGAAATCCTATCCCAAATTTTTCTCTTATTTTATTAAAATTAACAATTTAATTTATGAAATATTAAAAATTATCACACCCCCCTTTTATCACATATTTACAAATGAAAATGGTCTTGATGCTCCTGCATCATACACCCAACCTTAAAATTAATCATGATCCCCTGATCATGTGCTCGGATCTGTGTATGCCTGGATCCCATATCTTGTACTGTAACTTTCCATTTGTCGCTGCTTCTATCTATTGTTTTTCTCCAGGTCTCCATATCTTATGTTGCCTTGCTCCACTAGCTGCACTCTCACAGTCTTTTGTTGTCTTTCTTTTGCTGCTTCCCTTTTGTTTTATTGCTGCTGGTCTCTTCCGGGATTCCTTCATCATCATCCGCCTCATCATTTCAATTTCTTTGTCTAACAAATTTTCTCCAGCATCTTCAATAAGACCTGTACTCACAAAACAATTGTTAGAAAAAATATAAGGCTTCAGTGCCTCTTCTGCTGCTATCAATGTTGTCTCAGCTGTCATCATAGATTTCGCCCCACATGTTTCTCTAGTTGTCACTATGGATGTTGTGGCCTCCCAAACTTTCTGTCCCTCTGCAACATTCCTTTGCTTTTCACCTGCAATTTCATCTGCAATTTTTTTCTCTGGTTCAGATGTCTCCAGCAAATATTTCAGCATTTCATCAACATGCTGCAAATTAACTCCAGCATATACTCCATCTTCCCCTTCGACAATCTTAATAAATTTTCCATCATCCTCTTGATTGATTTTGGGAATCAAATCAAGTTCTTCAAATACTGTAGCTTCATCTTGTACTACTGTAGCAGCTCCAAAATTTTCTTCAGGACTCAACAAATCTTCACTGGCTTTCTCCTCATCTTTCTCTGGCAACACTTCAGTATAATGCTTTGAGTTCTTTTCCGACTCCTCTATCATCACATCAGTATGATGATTTGCATTCACCATGAGACTGTTAGCTAGTCTCACTTTTTTACCATCTTCTTCTTCATGACTGTCATTCATAAAAACTTTCTTCCCTTGCTTCTTCAGCAAATTAACCTGCACATAAATCCGCTGTCTCTCCAACTCTCTTCTCTGGAGATCTAGTTTTCTATACAATTCAACAACTTCCTTAGGAGTAGAACTTGGAAACTTCACACGATTTTCCATATCGTCCTTAGTGCTTGACCCATCATGAGCTAGTCCTTCTTTCTCCGCATCAATATCCTGATTAGATTCCTTCTTCTTCATCTCCTTCGGAGATCTTGTTATCTCATCATCGATGTGAACAGCCTTTAGATTCAACTCTTCTTGGACAAATTCTAAAGCTTGTTCATCTCCCTGTTCTGTACCTGCAAACATGCACAACTCATTAGTTTTTAAATCACAAGACTTTTCAGTCTTGACTGCTTCCTCCATTATTTCACCAATGGAAACCTCCTCTTCCAACTCAGCTGCTCTGAGTTCTTCCCGTCTCAACTGTACATCCATCATCTGCTCAAGCTTCCTCAGCTCCCCTGTTAACTGCATGCTTATCTGTAAATCTCTTTTCTGCTGTAGCCTCTGCCACTTCACTCTCTTCCTCATCAGTAAACCATGTCTCTGGTATTTCACATTTTCCCGTAACAACTCCATCAATAGCTCAAGGTGAACTGCTATCTTAGCTTTCTCTTTCTCATACTCTTCCTGAGTCAACTGCTATCTTATGCCATTCGCCTTGGCATATTTCTTCTCTTTTCTACTGTGGCCTCTTTCTGAACCTCTGCTCTCTCCTTTATGACTTTCAATAGTCATCTCCTTCGCCATGAGTTCCTCACCTATGAGTTTCATGAAGCCTCTACAACAGCAAACTCTCTTGCTACCACTTACCTCACCAATCCTTCCCTCCGGATCTAGTCTTTTGGTAATCATTGGTCCTCTGCTGGAACCTTTCGAGCATCCTCTACTGCTCCTATAGGCTTCTCTCATCTGCAACTGTATTCAACCTTTGTTGAATATTTAGGTTCTGCCACATTCACTTAAAATCCCTTGCTAGACTCCTTTATCACTGCACTCTAGCTGTGATCTACTTCTTCCCGCTGAGATTTCTTCACTATGCCTGTAAATCAAATTATCCAAGCATAACCTTTAACCCAGAGATAAATAATACCTGTCAGCTCACCTTTCAAGATATTGTTGATCTTGTTTCACTTCCTCAACTGCATTGCATCTCTCTGCTACAATATTCATCAGTTCCAAAATTCTAACATTCATTCATCACATGCAATTAACTTAACTAAAAAAAACTTGAATCTTCAAACAGAGCTATTCTGGCTCTGATACCACCTGATGCAGGCCTAGGCCTACAATACCCAGGATCTTCAATAACTCTGCTTATAAGAAGGCATCTCAACATATAATCCCAATTGAAATCTTATCCGGCAATTTCATTGAACACTTTTACACACTAGTTCAGTCAAATTCTCCTTAAAACAATCGCGTCCTCCATAAGATCGACCCATCATGCTAATGTTCTAACACTGATTCTAATCGAACTTTCGATTCAATCCTTTCTCTTTAAATGATCGATACATATACAGACTTCAGAAATTGACATTAACTGAAGTCGATTGCAAAACCTCTTTTGCTAATTATAACTTACCAATTCGACCACCAGAAATACACATTTTCTCCCATTTGTGCACTGCACCTTCACTCATACATAATCTCCATCTTCAATCGATTTCTAGAGTTAGGCCTCTGGTCCTTCAACATTCTATTTCAATTAATACTTCTCTCTCCAGTTTTTGGAATTGAAATCTGCTTCAACCTCGAACTCACTCGTTTTAATTCCAACGCTCTTATAGCATACATTCATCTCAAGCTGTGACAATTGTTTGTGCCCTTCAAATAAACCCAGATCTCATCGGTCCTGAAGTTGCCACGCATTTAAATCTCCAGCTAACGAATTCATATATAACCATTTAAAGCAATGCTAAATACTATTCACAACAATTTCATAAATATTGTTATATCAAAACCCTCAATGCAACCTAGATCTATTCAACCAATGCTCGAATGAATTCACAATTAGCTGAATTGTAATAAACAACAAGAATTTGGTAGTTTCCCCACGATTTGATGAGATATCAATCGTTGTTTTTAAGGTACTCCAACTCCATCAAACACTAATATAATATCAATCACTGTTCTACGCGCTCCAAGCTTGCAATCCAATCCAAATCTTGACATAAATTTGCATTGCTAGCAAATGCAATTCAAAATTAAAATCTCACTTACCCAAAAATCAATTGCGCATTCAAGTATTTACCTATAAGGTTGTTGTCTACACCAACGTAATTTTATGCCACATGCGTGCTCGGAATAGAGAAATTCAAAAGGATTATTTATCATGTAATCCCGTGGGTCTCCAAAACGCACTAGGCGTTGGCCATTGAACCGACGTTCCCTGTGTTTGGGATGAGAAAATATGTGATTTCCACTAATAATGGAAGTGGAAGACAGAAACACAGATTTCAAAATCAGATCAATTAGTGATCGACAGGAACAAATTAAGGAACCAAAAACAACGACATTAGAGTATAGGCCCAGCTGAGCTGTCGACACAATGCATGGCGTGGCAGATTATATAAGAGAGGCCATTGACCATCACTTCAGTATCTTAGAGCTAAAAACAATTCAATAAGTTTAAACCATTCCATGCCTTTGAATTCATAAAAACTGCTTAATTATTCCAGCAAATTGAATACTCACAATTTCCTCATTCAACTCTTCACACAGAATTTTATCCATACAACATTAACCAAGTTAAAACTCAAACCCAACACTTTCATAAAAATGAACATACTTATAGTAGCATTTTCTATGGCCTGATTTACAATTTCATTGGCCCTTACAAACTGCCGAAGGCATCCAAGCAGAAAGCCTCTCACTCTCTACACACACTCACTCACCCTCTCTAATGAGAGCTTTGCTGCCTCTTTATTTATAATAATAATGGATAGGTCTTCTTAGACCTTATCTCTTACAAAAAGCAGGCTTTACATAACGATTTAAAGCATAAAATCTTTATTACAGCTTATCTATCTATGATATAGATAGTATCTCTACTCTTATCCCCTTATTTTCTCAACTAATCCCATACATAGAAATCCTATCCCAAATTTTGCTCCTATTTTATTAAAAATAACAATTTAATTTATAAAATATTAAAAATTATCACACCCCCCTTTTATCACATATTTACAAATGAAAATGGTCTTGATGCTCCTACATCATGTGATCATGTTCACCAATAGGTCATGGACTTGAATTCTAAATTTAGTTACCAAGAAAAAAAAACCTTGACAATTAGTTCCCCAACAAGGGTGCCAGAAGAATGTTGATGCTCATATTGTCTGAGTAACTAAGAACAACCTGAGAACACATTCACTAAGGATTTTAAGAATCCTCCTGCTTCAAATGACGAGGGTTGACCTCCCTCTACCTTAGGAGCTATTCACTATGTTTGATGTAATTTATATAGAATTTCTAGTTGCAAAAATAAATATGGCCAGGTTAATAATATGAGAGTGTTTTAAATTAAAATGAGGTTTTATGGAAAGAAAGGTTGTAGGCAAAAAACATATGAAACTTATTAAAATAAAATATCATTTATGAAAAAAAAGGTTTAATTTATATATCATAATTCACACACAACATTAGTTTTTAGTACCAATTAAAATTTAAAATAAAAAGAAAAGAAGAAAATTAGAACAAACTGGTTTAAATACATCTAATAAAAATGTGTAGTTAAAACAATATGATATCAAGTATCAATATTAATTTATCTTGCACAAACAATTAGAATATTTGATTTTATTATTTCTAATAATAAATATTGGAGAATAATTAAATTAGATTTATATATGAAAGATTAAAGAATATGATCAAGTCAAACTAATCTCAATCAATCACGTGTGCCAGTGAAGTATATAAAATGGATAGATTTAATAAGATAAAAAAGGAAATGAAAAAGAAAATTAGTTTTTATTGTATTCAAGTTTAATGTGCAAGCGAACCCTAGATAACATGTATCATTTTGGAATTTCAACTTGCAACAAATAAACATATGTCTTCCATTTTGTTCTATCCATTTTTCTGTCTGCTTCTTTGTGCTAATGCTTAATAATCCTCTCCCCTCATTTCATTTGGCATACATAATATTCCATTGTGCACCAAGATTTGATGCATTCAACTCATAAGTGTTGTCGTTATACAAGGTCAATGAATGTATTCAAATCATGAATATATATAATAATAGATGTATGAATTCAAATCATGAATATATATAATAATGACCAGCTCAGTGTTGCTATACAATCATAATATTGATGTAATCACACATGCATGGTTGGTGTATGGAATCCAACGTGATATTTGTTAGATTTTGTAAACTATCACGTGAATCCTTGGGACGTTTTTCAACTATCACTTTGATTCCAACATTATACAAATATATATCCTTTTCTTTTACTCCAATTTATTTCTTGATAATGCACATTAGGATAACCAATAATGCTACTTTTGAAATTCAAAATTTGTCATGAGATGATTGCAAGGTATTACTATGATCTTCACTTTTGAGGTTAAATAATATGATGGTGTATTTTGTCCCCACAACTTAATGTATCCTTTTATTACATCAAGGCTAATTCTCTTTCTAACGCAGCGTGTGGCATGGTCCTTAATCACATGTTATGTATTTTTTACCACATGACCACCAATGAGTACACTAGCTCCTCTAGTTTTATCAATGTGTTAAGCTTTCACACTTTATTAAACACATTAGGGTATATAATAATATGCCTCTAGCACTTTGAATTATTCAATGTCACTTCTAGGATATATTTCCTTTTAATGTATCCTTTGAGTGGGTCTTCAACGGAATATATATTGTCTTATTCTTTTAACGTGGAATTTTAATATCTTTCCATTCAATTGGTTATTCTCAACGTGGCCTGTCCATTATATGCCATCCTATAGTGCATTTAGTAAGTGCCTAAGTGCACTTGATATGAATTCAACACCTATGTATTTTACATATATTATCTCCCTCGCGCATTTTCCTACATTGTTCATTGTTGTCTTTACAATCTTTATAAGGATTGGTGCATTGATTAGTGCATCCTTTGAATGCATCATTATATGTGTGACCCTTCACAATGATTTCATACCATATGGTCTTCCAAAGTCCCATTAGATGATATGGTGAAGAGTTTTCATACATAACACAAAGATTAGTCAAATTGTGCTACATATAATAATGTTTTATTATTTAGATATTAAAGCCTATGACGCATAATAATGATCAATAAATCACACATAATCTTCAAGAGATATCTTAATGGTGTAGGTTTTAAACCTATATAGAAATTACCTACAAACGAATTCTTAAAAAACATAAAATATACAATGGTGAGAGCATAAAACATAAAATAGATATACACAGAGATTTTCCCCTGGATCCCAAAACTGGGACTACAAGGTTGATTTTTCATTATATTCCTTTCAATGTTAAAAAACATATATATACATGTTGAAGCATCCATAAACCCCAATCCATTAACCCTTGATTAGAACATAACTGTAGTTCCCTTGACCAGACCTACAAAATACCATGGGAAAAACACCATCATACCGAAATCCATGTGTGAAATCCATGCACAAAACCATAGGTAGGTCCACCCACCTAATATAGGGCCCAAAAAAAAAAATTCTAGGGCGCTTGATGCAGGAGCATCCAGCTCACCATAACTGGGCAAAGTCTCAACCAGGTTTGCAGGTTATTGATCAACTGGATTATTTATTTTTACTATGATAGTTTTCTTTTAACTTGTCTTTACAGAGTTGGTGAATTCAGGCATTTTTTATTAAATAACTAGAATTACTGTAGCTCGAACATTAGTTAGGAAATAGTTCGTTGAATTAGGAGAGTAATGACAAACTGTTCATACAATCTTGTAATATCAGGCAAATATGGTTATTAACGATAACAGGATCTTTTTGTAACCAAATTCTATGACAGTTTGATTAACTGCAAAATCAACTGAAATGGAAGGATATAAAAACCAAAATGTAACAGAGAAAAGAGTTCAGTCATTACAGAAGAAGAGAAATAAAAACAACCAAGCTATAAGCAGATAACATTCAAAACTATTGTCCATCTGTATAATTTTCTACTGTTCGCCCTAATATAAATTTTTCATTACAGTTTGATAAAATACCACATCAAGAATGTCTGTATAATGTACTATCATATATCCTAATACGAGCATACAATTAGTCACCAAGCATTGGACACGTTTTTCGCACACAGTTAAACAAGGACCAAGAAGCATAATTTCCAGAAGTCCGAGAAGAGAAATTGCACATAGGAGTCAACCACGGGCAAGCATTTGTACCCAGAAAAACGACCACAGAACAGAGGCAGAAAAATGACCACATAACAGAGGTCAGATTGTTGTGTATCATTTATAAATTCCATTGAAAGAAAATCGAAAGCCATCGATAAATTTTATCATTGTCAAATACAAAACAAGCATATATGAAGGATTTCATTCTCACAAATAACGTAATGCTAAAACGTATGACTAGAATGGCGTCATAAGCCAGAAACCCTGGATGAGGGTTTAACCAAACTATCAACGACCATTCGCATTTATCAAATTTGACATAACAGTGACCAGAAAAAGACATAGCAACAGCAAATTACATTCAATGACCAAGAATCCTGAATACTCCTACAGCGACCGTGGTCACCTATCGTTCAAAGAGACAAACAAAATATTTGGGGATTCAGGCCTACCGAGAGCCAAATTTACTGTGCAAATCGAGATTGGAGGACTCGCATACCCAGGTTACCATCACCGACCTGTAACCAACAATAACAACTGTGTTACAAGTATAAAAGAGGGAAAACCCTTCAAGTAAATGTACCATTACGTGCGGAGAACAAAAAGGCAAGAGAATACCTGAGTAAACTGAGCCGAAGTTAACCACAGAGACGTCCCGGACGAATTGTATGACTGTAGACCGAAGGAGCCAGGAGGGTAAGTCACGGTAAAAGAAGCTAAATAGAATTGAAGCAGGGACGAGAGGTAATACCTGTTCCCGACGATGAACGACTGCCAAAGTGGTCGTGTGCTCAGGACAAACACCAATGCCGTAGAATGAAAACCTAGAACAACAGTAAACATGAGGATTGAACCCGGATTCGGGCAAAGAAACAACAGGAGTTCAGGAAGTATAACCAAGTCACAACAAATATCCATCACAACAAATATCCAAAATCACAACAAAACGAGAGAAAAGTCTACCATAAACCCTGACCAAACCATGAAAGGGCATTCGCAGACCACCAACAAGCTACAGTGAGCAAAAACATTGGAAATATTTTACAGAACACGTGCATGCATAAGGAGAATGACCAACCAAACTTACCAGTTTCGAACCACAATTCAGAGTCGAGCAACAACCGTTTTCGAGCAGCATTTTCCTTAAGTTCATAGGCAAGCCGAGCAGAGGAGAGTTCATGGATTCTCGTCAACAGAAAGTAACCAACATTCATCTTATCAAACCAAACAGCGTTCCACAGAGGGAACCCAAGAAACCCTCACAACAGACTCTCAGTGCGAAAGAATAATCCCGAATAACCACAAGGACTGGGGGTTTTGGCACGAAGAACAAGCAGAGGTAAGATCGAGGCAGGAGGATAGTTCATTAAGTGCTGGCGTGAACTCATAGCTACCAACCACAACATAAAAATCCCGTGGACGATCTCCACGCAAGGGAATGGGAAGTGTTGTGTTGACATGTATACACATTCCGACGTGTAAAGCGTGGGCCATTGGGCTGGGTTACACCAGAGTGGTATCAGAGCATTAAGTTGAGTAGATTGAGGAAAAATGGACGTAGGACGATCAGGACGAGGCCGAGGTGCTCGTAGAATGGTAGATGAAGCATTATGAGAAGAACTCAGAGTTATTACTACTCGTTTGGAAGCAGTAGAGGTAGGTAGGCGAAGAGATCCAGAAATGGGCGATGTAAGTGAAGAGGAAGTAAAAGTGG
This sequence comes from Pinus taeda, assembly GCA_000404065.3. Lineage (NCBI taxonomy): Eukaryota > Viridiplantae > Streptophyta > Pinopsida > Pinales > Pinaceae > Pinus > Pinus taeda. Next base: position 117,400 of record APFE030445013.1, on the reverse strand, counting down.
CAGTAGATGGACCTGAAGGTGAATCAGCAGAGGTGAAATTGCTGAAGTCTGTTTTACTATCAAACAGTAGACCTAAACTAGAACTTCCGACGTACGATGGTAGTTTGTCTATTGATGTTGTGTTGGATTGGGTTAGTGAGATGGACAAGTATTTTGAATGCGAGGAAGTTAGTGAAGACCGTAGAGTCAAATTCTCAGCGACGAAGCTGAAAGGACACGCAGCTCTGTGGTGGGATAGTGTCTAGAATGAGAGGAAGAGATTGAACAAAGCGGCGATTAAAACTTGTTAGAAATACTGAGAGGGGGGGGTGAATCAGTATTATCAGATCAGATAAAACTTTTCAATTTCATACTCAGATTCATATACGCTACTTCAATGAAGTGAACCAGCGTATACACGCGACTATGTCTAAAGCAAATAGCGTATACCCAGAGATCTTATAATTCAGTTAGCTTAATCTTCAGTGAATGCATCAGAACATTATTAAGCATATTAACAGTAAACAGGTGCAGTATAACAGAACAGGACATCACACAAGAGCCACACACATGAACACCATGATATAAGGTGGAAACCCAATGTGGGTGAAAACCACCTGCTGCAATTCGTTTCTTTCTTCTTTAATGAGAAACTTCTTTTTACAATATACTGGTGCAGTCCTTTACCAGTATGCAGGCTACAACCTGCAGAGGGCTACAACCCTCTCTCGTTTTCCAACTACTTCTGGAAGGGAGCTACAACCCCCTCAGCTCTTGTACTAGCTGATCCATTTACTAGTACGTAGGTGCTGACCCTACAATCTTCAGGGACCACGTTTCATCAATTTTCAGACTGGATCCAAGAGTACAAAACAAACATTACTGCAATACAATCATCAACTTAAACTTGCATCATAATTCATTAAACAACCCAATACTGAATCACTGAAACCCTGTCATTAAGAACACAGAACCCAACCAGAGACCAGAACTCTGCAACAACCACCAGAATCAGCAGCAACCTGAGATATCAAACCTTATCATGCATACGCTACTACACTGTACCGAAACCACGTGTATACGCACTTTCTCCAAAGGCAACCCACGTACAGATCTAGAAATGATTACTTATGCCTCCGCTGTCAGATCCGACCCTTGCCAATCTTCCCGAACAGACAACCAGCAATACCAGATCCTGTCACTTCGTCAGACACTCAATGCTCACCCTTTTCTCCTCTCTTGGCCTAATGATCTTCTCCTTATATAGGTTTAGGCCTCTCTCAATACCATGGTCCAAAACCATAACAAACCAATACCATCAACCTCGAAACTAGGGATCAACACGTTCGTCGAGACACCATGGTCCAAAACCATACGCACAACTTCCAAGGACTAACTGCCACAGACCAAAGGTACTTTTCACATGTACGCGCTTTTACTGAATCAAACCTGCGTGTATACGCGGATTCTCCTTGATAAACCTGCGTATATCTCTTTCTTGTCCTGCTGTACTGAGATCTGTCCTCTGATTAAGTTGCCATCACCTGTACCAACCTCTGAGCACCTGTACCAACCTCTGAGTGAGTTGCCATCAAGGACAACACTTGAAACATAATGCCAACAACATCCTCCACCATTGGGGTTTGTGTGGCCTCACCGATAGTTACCTCTTCGATTCCCAAACCATTTGATGAGTCACGATGATTGTGTTGTGGGCCTGTTGGATAACAGAGGCCCCACATAATGGTTTTGGGGCTTAAAGCCCACAATGTTTGGGAAAAGATGTGGTAAAGGACTCCATGAAGGGCACAGAGTGTGAATTGTAGTGAGTCAAGTCAAAGGGTTTTCTGCCCAAAGATAATTTAAAATAATAGGAAGTGAGTCAGCTACCCATGGTACGCGGACCATGGAAATGTATAATTAGAGAAGGGCTCTAGAGTTAGGAGTTAGTTTTTTCGTATGTACTTTTGGATCTAGAATGTAATGGGTTTTTGAAGAAAGAAGTCTTGAAGTGTCTGGGTAGATAGAGGCTCTGCAGCTATGTGCATAGAGGCCTGGTAGAGTCTGCAACTATGTGCGCAGACCCCTACAACTGAGTGCACCGGGAAGATCTAGTTGTATTAGCAAAAATATGTGAATAAAGATAAGTTGGTTATAAAATATTGTGTTGAATCTGAATTATTGTGGATCTAGTTAATTTATGTTTGATATAATTGTTTGATCTACGCACTTATGGTTACATATTGAGTTGATACAAATCTGTATCTTTTCTGGTTGTGTGAACTGGTTATGTTTAGTAAATGTTTGCTTAAAGACTGTAAAAAGTAAATCTGATATGTACAAAACCTAGTAGTTATAAATATTAAGGAATTGCCTTGTTCCAGATCTGCACGGAAGTAGAGTAGTGCGAGGTTGCATAACGGTGCAAGAGCCTTCTAGACCACACCTAGACATCCCTAGCATGTGGAAACCTAGTTCCAGCACCCTCCCCTACTACCTTGAGTGAGACATCAGTCCATGCTCCGCGGGCTGTTGTCGAAAGGGCCGGTAGCTACGGGATTTGTTGGGCTAGATAACTCTTCTGAACCTGGGTCAAGCCCATATAAGCCAACAAATGGTTCCATTGCCAGGACTGAGATCTACCGAAGGGATGTCTGATGTTGGAATGTTGGAACCCTACAAAGAAAGAGCTTGAAGATTGGCTAGATCAGAAGCTTCACGAGTTTATGGTTCAAGAAAATAGAAATCCATGGATATCAAAAGAACAATGGTTGGATCGTTACATATACACAAACATTCATGAGATCTTCTTCATGTCATTCTCGATAGAGTTGTATGAGTAGATCGCGAGGTTAGTTGATAGCATGGGAAGGTGCAGACTAGATCAACCTATTGTGTGGATTCCAGAATTGTTGCACAGGTTAGAAGCATTTAAAGATAAAATCTCACGCACAATAGATCACTGGTTGGATAGGGTAATAGGAGGGTTTATCACTGAGTTTGTGATAGACACAACTGTGAGTTATAGTGAAGCAGAAAGGCAGTTTCTCCAAGGACCGCGGGGTAAGTATATCAAATCATTGAATACTTGGATTAAGATGTTATTGTGTGAAAAACAGATTATGCAGGTTTATTGATGTCTGATGTAATGCGGAGTGAAAGAGGTTACCGTGAACAGATGGATTAGAGAACAACCCTCTGATTTCCATTTCGTGCGAAAGCAAGGAAGAACGCGCAAGGTTCTCTCTAAGAACTGCAGTTCGGTTGATTGGGTAATGCATTCTGCTGATACCACCACCGACCACGCCATCACCTACTTCACCTACATCAAATCCATCTTCACCGACTTGACCTCCACCTCTGCCACCACAGAGGGTTGGGATGGCAACTGCAGTCAAGTTGCCGATATTTAAGGGTGTAGGAAATGAGGAACCAAGTTAGTTTTGGTTTGTGGTAAGGGCTGTATGGGAAGCCCAAGGCATAACAGATGATAACATCAAAAAGGCTACTCTAGTTAGCGTGATGTAGGACCAAGAATTGACGTGGTATATAAAGTACTCAAGCAATCATCTGAATACAAGAATAATGTTGATCCAGGACGCATTGACCATGGATTTTAGCTGGTTGAAATCAGAGACAAATTCGGTCATTGGATTCAAAAAGATCATGATGCTACTGAGTGGAACCCCCTGAGATTTGGATTATAGGTTGAAAAGCATAATCCGTGAGGCTAACATGACGTTGACAGATGCACATCATTGCATGTGGTTTGTGGCATCTTTGACACCACATCTGAGGACAACACTATCACAACAAAAGATCTCAAGCCAAGCCGAAGCACTAGAGACAACAATGAGGTTACATGAAACTCCAATCCAGGATCTAGGGTTGGGAGTTTAGCAAATCCACGCATAAATAAAAAACCGATGCTTAGATATGCGAAGTTTGAAGCAAGGACAGGCACCTCGGTCATAAGTGCACAAAGATGTGTGGTGTATCAAATGTAAGGGCCAGGGGCATGATAATGATCACTATCTGGTCTTTGCGAACTATATGGTGGCAGGGGGGCCAATACCATTATGACTAGAGGTTTAGATAGGGCCAAGTGCAATGCCTGCACTCTGGTGCGCGATATGTCAGGAGGGCAGAAAGCATGCCATGGACCACTGTCATCTATTATATAACCCAAGACAACCCCCCCTAGCTGTTATTCTGCAACTTTTGTAGGACACTTGGCCACGATGAAAGAAACTACTGAACTTATGAGTTATTGATGGATCGAATACCTGCTTATAGGATGCAGATGGAGGCACACAAGCAGGATCCCACCATAGTAATAGCACAGGGTGGATTCCAGGGACGCAGATGGGGATGAGGGGGAATGGGACCCTGGCGTGGATGGGGACAATTAATCTGCTATAATTGTGGAGGACCAGGGCATTATGCGCGTGATTGCACAAACCCTACTAGAGCCTGTTGCATGTACTATTACCAATTTGATCACAAAGTAGTTGACTACCCCGCTCTAATTGCTCAGATGCAAGAAAATGGGGTGCTTATGGCTACGTCCACTCAGAATGTTCAAATGATGAAGGTTGAGCTGCGCAAGGAAGACCCTAATGTAAAAATGATGCTCAGAAGTGGTGCAAGTATAGGAGAAGATAAGGGGAAGAAACTAGAGGAGGATGCATGGGTTTTTAAGGTCCCTACAAAGAAGCCAGAATTTGATTTGGAGCATGCGAAGGAAACTTTTTTGGAAGCCAAGAAGAAATTCCCAAAAGCTTCTACGTTGGGTAGCAAGGAAAAAATGGAGCCAGAAAGGGACACTTCTATGCTAACTACATTCTTAGAAACTTTCATGAAGCTACTAAGGGATACTAATGCGGTGAAGGGATTGCAAGAGTTGATAACTATGTGTGTAGGATCGGATGAACCTTGAATGGTCTAGAAGCTATGCAAGCATGTCTTGCGCACTAGCAGGGAAATGCGATTGATTGCCTAGATTGGGGACTATGAGATGGATCAAGTGGTTCTGGACTTAGGTTCGGATGGAAATGTCCTACCTAAACAGACATGGGAGGGCATGGGCAAGCCTGCACTACAATGGTCTCCTATCCAATTATGGATGACGAATCAACAGAAAATCTTGCCAATGGGAAGACTGCAAGGAGTTACAGTAGATATTGACGGTGTAAGTACACAAACATTTTTTGAGGTCATAGAAATTATGGATGAAAGTAACCCATATCCCACATTGTTAGGAATACACTGGGTAACAAATATGAATGGAGTCATCAACCTAAAGAAATGAAAAATGATCTTCAAGAAAAAATCTCTCTGCATGGTGGTACTGTTGGACCCAGCTGAAGGGGCACATTATATCGAACCGGTGCACAACGAGGGTAGTGACGATGAATTGGACTGTATTTACCAGATCACAGCACAATATTAGGACTGAGTGAATTCAATAGTGGATAGAAGAATCTCATGGGACCATGATAATTCCTGCACCTCGGACTCAGATGAAGAGATTGAGCAATGTCAGAATCGACTACATGAGGTAACAACACTAAACTGTAACAGGATGATCAGGGACAACCCATTGATGAGGATGCAACGAAGGAGGAAGAGCTAGTCAACCCATGCAAACTAATGAATATGAAGGATGGACCTGCAAAGTCACCGTGCATGACAATTGTTCGCAAATGGAATACATGCCCAAGGATTTCGCGCAGATGTCAGAGGAAGGTGCGTGTACGGGTTAGAGGGAAATCTAGTTTGCTAGTGATCCACGATAAAGTTAGGAGGGGATTGGGGGGAGCACACTCAGTGTCTATTTGAGAAAGAGACCTATTGGGAAGTTACGGATACCATGGGTACGATGGGCCTATAATGGAAGAAAGGCACAAATGTGAGTGTCAATAATTAAATAGAAGGAAGCCCAGAACAAGTGGAGTAGGAGTAGGCCTCATGAAGTTAAAGCACTATGGGCATGACTAAGAAAGAAAAATGCCCTAGCGAGGGAGGGAATCAACAAGCTGAGGACTAGTGACGCCCACGGAGGCCACATGGGTCTGTAGCTCAGGGAATCAGGCCTGGTCAGGTATCCCACAGAATGGGGACGAGCCACGACCTTGCTATCATGGATGTGCCTGCACCTATGGAGGGGTACACCCCACCCCGTGGGGCACAAAGAAATAATGGCTACAAAGACACTTGGGAGGTGCTTGTAGCCCAGGATAGCAGGAAAAATCGCACCAGGGGTGCGACACTTGACTAGTTGAAGACAACACAGTCTCAGCACCCTGAGCAGCTGAAAGAAAGCACAGGACTATAAACAAGTCTACGGAAAGTCGGTGTGGAAAAAGGGAAGTACTAGCTAAAGGAATCTTAGAACAAGAGATGCAATAGGAAGCAGAGGTACAGGAACACATGGACCATATTACAGAATCACCCTAATTCAAGCGATCGTGCAGCAAGAAATCACCGCACACACGCAAAAATTCCAAGACAACAAAAGTTTTGGAAAAAGAGTTTATTGACAGCAGTAAACCGGTAAGTAATATCCCTATTGAGGCATGGATGGACCTAATCATAGAGTAGATAACTGTGTTGGGGGAGATCTGAGCACAGCTGCAGGCGTTGTAGGTGTGACCCCTAGGTGGGGTAACCCTATAATTAATAGAGGACACCACTACGACTGACCAGATGGTGCGCACCAATGCAATGAACACATTAGCACTGCAAACATGCATTCTCTTAGTAGACGTAGAGTGGGATGTGTGGAGATGGGGGTTGAATCTGGCTACTCTCCCTAGGGAAACCCTATACCAACTGTAGGATGGAGTCACCACTGAGCTTCAAGCTATGGAAGGCTATACCCCACAAACATTGATGGAGCACAAAGCAAATATGGAGTAGGTCAGTCTCTAGTGAGATGACTTGATCACATGCAACCAAGAAATGGAATAGTCCATGATGGAAGCTTGCAACAGGGTACTAGAGTTATCTATCCCAGCCGAACTTCCAACAACTGACAAGGTTCATCGCATGGCCATATGATTCTGAGCGGCCGATGAAGATGCCGCGAAGACTCAATGGGAGTTAAATCTCCAAATTGTAGAGATAAGGCTAAAGGCATAGTTGACCACACCGCCAGAAATTCGGGAGCAACGCCGCGGTGAAATTCAAGTAGGACTGGAGATGATAAAGCGTGTTATCCAAGATTGCTCAGGATTTCTAGATTAATCCTTCCTTACACTCATCTCCCTCCAGGAAGACCCAAGCATACAACAAGTCATAACTGAAGCGCAGGAGTTGTAGTAGGCTTATGACACCACCCAAGGGGCTACACAAACAATCACAATCACATAAAGGTTGGCTAAAATGAAGGAGGCCTAGGCTCTCAACGCACAAGTTGATGTTGCATGACAAAAGGAGGCAGTGCTTAAAGAATACATCCAACCTTGGCTGGACGAAGCATTTGTCATCTCCATAGCCATCGAAGGAAAGTTACCACACATGCAGGTAGTCGATGATCTCAGACAAGTAGTTGCAAGTGACATGGATGCATTAGTGGCTCGCATAGTACAGGTACAGAGGATAGAGATAGAGTTTGTTTCAAGCACAAGTGACATGCAAAAATTGCTGACTGACCTCCATGCAGAGATTACCGTACTAGCTGAGTGACTCGGGATGAGTCACGATTATTGTGTTGGGGGGTTGTTAGGTAGCAAAAGCCCCGCGTAATGGTTTTAGGGCTTAAAGCCCACAGTTTTGGGTAAAGGTATAGTAAAGGCTCCATGACATGCACAGAGTGCGAATGGTAATGAGTCAAGTCAAAGGGTTGTCCACCCAAAGCTAATGTAAAATAATTTGGCCCACCCATGATCAATGAACCATGGATATGTATAAATAGAGCAAGGCTCTAGAGTTAGGATTCAGTTTTTTGGTATGTACTTTTGGATCTGGAATGTAATGGGTTTTTGAAGAAAGAAGTCTTGAAGTGTCTATAAGTCAGAGTCGAGGGTGTTGGTTGGTAGAGAGAGGCTCTGCAACTATGTGTGCAGAGGCCTGATAGAGTTTGCAGCTGTGTGCACAGACCCCTGCAGCTGAGTGCGTAGGGCAGATTCGGTTGTATTAGCGAAAATATGTGAATAAAGATAAGTTGGTTCTAAAATAGTGTGTTGAATCTAAATTATTGCGGATCTGGTTAATTTATGTTTGATATATCTATTTGATTTGTGTACTTATGGTTACATATTAAGTTTATGAAAATATGTATCTTTTCCGGTTGCACGAACTGGTTATCTCTAGTAAATGTTTGCTTAAATACCGTAAACAGTAGATCTAATCTATAACAAACCAAGTAGTTATAAATATTAAGGTATTGCCTTGTTCTAGATCTATTCGAAAGCAGAGTAGTGTGAGGCCATAGAATGGCATGCGAGCCTTCTAGACCACATCCAAACATCCATAGTGTATGAAAACCTAGTTCCAGCACCCTCCCCTACTACCTCGGGTGAGACCTCAGTCTGCGCTTCGTGGGCTGTTGCGGAAAGGGCCGGTAGCTGAAAAATTTGTTGGGCTAAATAACTCTTCCGAACCTGCGTCAGGCTCATATAAGCCAACACCATCCTTAGTTTTTGTCATTTTATCTAGGTTGTATTTTGTCGCTCGCGAACTTAGGGGCTCAATTATCGCTCAACTCTGAATGCTTAGTGTTCTGTTCAAGTGCTCAATTCTCAAATGACCAAGTGTTGTTCACTAGCTAGTCCTTTGTGTTTTATAGCACCTTTTGAATTCGAATTCGACCATTCCCTCCAATTTCGAGCCATTAATGCTTTCTTGGCAGTATATTTTCCCAAATCTTGCTCATAACTCATGTTTTAAATCCCCATCGCTCACTCCATTTGGCCTCAAATCAAGCATCCCATCGTGAAGAGTGACTCCAATGGTCACTTTCCAGCCAATCCGCACAGCAACGTAGCCCTCCGTTTGTGGTCGCGGAACCTGGGATGCTCTACTTCTGTGTGCATCCCCAATATCACACAGATCTTGGGTAGAATAGCTTATAGTCCTGTGCTCCCTTCCAACTGCCTAGAGCGCTAAGATTGTTCTTCCTGCAACTAGTCAGGTGGTCGCACCACCCATGTGGGGCTTCATCCTATCCTCCACCATGGTTCACAAAATCCCCACCTTCCATAGTTGTGGTCGGCCTCGTGCACTTTACTACTTGTGACACAATACCCTGGTCACTACGTTTGGCGATATGTAGTCCAAGCCAAGGCAACAGACTAACTAGGTCAAGATGATAGTTCTCCAACTTGTCAGTATGATCATATGCACCTCACCTTACCACCCTTGGGTTTTTGATCAGAAATTCTTCCTTTATTTTGTCTTCCAGCTTGTTGACCTGCGCATCCATCAAAGTGCTTTTTTCCCTTAGCTTTACCGAGTCTTTTTCAAGCTTTTGAAGTTTAAGGTTTCCCCATCAGATTCCTTCCTTGAGTCTTATGTGCTTTGTTTCTCACGACTGTGTGATTCCTTCATTCCGTGCTTCACAGACCATCATATCTACGGGTGGCATTATGCGCAGACTAGGCTTCACATTCTTTATAGGGATCACATCCCCTACTTGATCCATTTCATACTTTCCAATTTTGCTCAGTCAATCTCATTTCCCTTTCTATTTGCAATGTGTGCTTTCCGAGCTTCTAGACTACGCGTGGTTCCCCTAATGCAACACATCTAGTGATGATTTCTTGTAGTCCCTTCACTACTTTGTTGTCATGCAACAACTTCATGCATGTCTTCAGAAAGGTAGTGAGCATTGAAGGATTCATCTCCAGTTCTAGTTGATCCTTACTACCTGAAGTGGAGGCCTTCGTGAAGATCTTCTTAGCTTCCATAAAAGTCTCCTTCGTGCACTTTAAGTCAAACTCTGGTTCCTTTGCAAGAGCCTTAAAAACCCAAGAACTTTCTTCGGGTTCCTTGCCCTTGCCATTTCCTATTGTAATACCGCTTCAGAGAATGATGTTTACATTCAAGTCCTCTTCGCACAGCTCAAACCTCATCATTTATAGGTTTTGACTCGGGGGAGGCTGGAGTATTCCTCTATCGTGCAACCTCGCTATCAATGTAGGGAAGTCCTCCGTATCATGATCAAACTGAGTACAATATAGACATGATGTCCTCATCGGATTTGTATAATTGCAGGCATAATTTCTTGGCCCTCCACAATTTTAACAAATCAGTTGTCCACAACCCCTTCCTGGTCCCATTCCACTTCGACCTCGCTCGCGCCCCTGAAATCTAGCACGTGCCATCCCTATATTTTGATCGAGGGCTCGTGTTTCGGTCTGAACTTTGTAGGCAGGAGTCCAATCCATTATCAATTCATAACTTCTAGAGGGGCATTCATCATGGCCTACTAACCTGCAGAAATTACAGAACAAGTGGTGGGACATTTGCCTATACTTTTGTAATAGGTGACAGTTATTTGTAGCGTGCTTCCCTCCTATTTGACAAATCATGCACCATAATGTAGGTGTCATGCTCGGTCCTACTTGTGCCTCTGGTCTCAATGGCATCAACCCTCCCCCCACCAGGTAGTTTGTGAAGACTGGACAATGGTCCTTGTCATGCCCCTGGCCTTTGCATTTTATGAACCATACCTCCTCACGTGCCTCTAGCCAAGTTGTCCTGTCTTGTTTGAAAATTTGCATTTCCAGACACAAAATTTTCAGTTGCGTGTGGATTTGTTGGACTCCAAAGCTGGGATCTTGTATTGGGGTCTCGTGCAGTCTCATTGTAATCTCCAAAGCTCCAACCTAGGTGGATAACTTCCGTTGTGACAATGTCATCCTTAGATGTAGTGTTAGTGACACTACAAACCATGCGCAATGATTCCCATCTGTCAATGTCATGTTGGCTTCATAAATCATGCCCTTCAGTCTCTGATCTAGTTCCTAGGGGGTTTCGCCTTGAAGCATCACAATTTCCTTAAACCCGATAATCGACTGTGTCTTCGATTTTGGCCTGCTAAATTCCCTGTTCGACATAGTTTGGATGTCCACGACCACTATGTTTGGATTGTCATTGGAATGATCAATGTACCATGTCAATTCACGATCCTGCAACGTGGTTACCAGTGTTTCCTTCTTTATGTTGTCATCCACAACTCCTTGCACTTCCCATACAGCCCTTACCACAAACCAAAATTGGTTCGGATCTTCGTTCCCTACTCCTCTAAACACCAATAAATTTGTTGTGCTCACCATATTCAACTTTCATAGTGGCGGAGGTGGTGTGGGTAGAGATGGGGGTGAAGTTGGTGAGATTGGTGGTGGTGTAGGTGGAGGTGGTATGCACGAAATTTTCTGCCTTATCAGACTGATCACACTTTCTGGTGAAACTTTCACTCGCTCTTCCTTGCTTTCTCGTCGAGGTGAAATCAAGGGGCTATTCTCTATCCTTGTGCTACCTTCGTTTCTATAGATCCTCCTACTCTGTGTAGCCCCAAACATAAATTTATTAGCATAACCCACTTTTCACACAATAGCATTTTAATCCAAGTGTTCAAAGATTTAATGTACTTACCTCACGATCCTTTAAGGAAGCGTCGTCCTGTCTCGTTGTAGCTGACTGAAGTACCTACTACAAACTCAATGATAAACCCTCCTATAATTCGATCGAGTCGATGGTACACAACGTGTGTAACCTTATATTTCGATGCTTCTAGTCCGCACACCAACTGTGGAGTCCACACAATTGGTTTTTCAAGCCTACAACTTCCTTGGCTGTCTGCTAGCTTTGAGATCCACTCATACAACTTAAAGGGGAAGGATGCAAAGAAAATTTTGTGGATTTCTGTATATAAGTAGCACTCTAACCATTGTTCCTTTGATACTCGTGGATTCCTATTTTCTTGTGCCGTGAACTCGTGAATCTTTCTGTCCAACCACCCTTCAATTTCTTTCTTCATTGGATTCCAGTGGCATGACATCAGACATCCCTTATGCAGATCTCGGTCCTGATAACAGAACCATTTGTTGGCTTGTTGGGGCCTAACCCAGGTTTAGAGGTGTTTTAGACAAACAAATCTCGGTACTACTAGCCCTTTCGACAACAGTCTGCGAAGCGCGGACTAAGGTCTCACCCAAAGTAGTATGGGAGGGTGCTAGAACTAGGTTTCTGGACCCTGGAGATGTCTGATGAGTTCAAGTGGTCCACGATTCAACCCTGTGCACACGTCGCTACATGCACTTACCCATACCTCGTAGCCTGAGATGCTGCCTTCGTGCAGCCCTACTCTAGGGCTGAATGTTATTATTACCCAAACCCTTACTAGTATTCCACCGTTAGTTTATTAACTTAGCTTACTTACATGTGTAAAGTATACTTAGCAATATAAATCATTCATACAAGTGTGCGTAGCAAATAAATAATATATTCACAAATGATATCAAACATGTAATAAATTAGAATAGGTACATAAAATTGGTAACAAAACCTTTCTTTATAATCTCTTCTTCGATTACAGACTCAACTCCACCCTATGCACTTAGCTATAGGGGTCCATGAACTCAGCTGCGGACTATACTAGGCCTCTACGCACTTAGTTGTAGAGCTTTTTCCTACTCTATAGCCCAAGACACACTTTGCACTTTGACTTAATCTCTAAGACCTTTCATGTCCATTCTCTATTAGATGTCTTTGCAACTTAGAGCCTCCCTCTATTTATATAATTCGATGGTCTGTGGACCATGGGTAGGCCAAAATTACATTACAAACTAGGGCGGACAACCCTATGACTCTAACATACTTCCATGCTTGCAATTTGTGGGGCTTTACAACATTATTCAGTCAAAACATGGGCTTTGAGCCCTAAAACATGCTTCGGGGGGGATTCCATGCCCAAAAACCTGGACCACGGGTTAGGGCTATGTAAAGGTCAATTGTACACCTTCGCGGAGGTATTGAAGGGCAGAATAAAGAGTAGACTAACAGAGCTCCAAGGATTAGTGGCCTATGTGAAAGTAGTGGTAGAGGGTATAAACCGACATCACGACCATCTTAGGGTGCGGAAACTTGGTTCTAGCATTCCCCCATACTACTTTAGGTGACACTTCAGTTCGCACTCCGTGTGCTGATGTTGAAAGGGCCAGTGGTATAAGGATTTATTTGGATAACTAACACTGAACTTGGGTCAGGGCCCACACAACCAACAATATGTCAGAGAGAATGAAAGGAGAGCTCAACTCAAAACTATCAAAAGGATAACAACTAATTCTTTGATGTCTTTTTATCATTGATCTCTCTATTTTCTTCATTTTCCTTCAATTTTCCTCTAATTTCCCTTGCATGAAAACATGTATCTCTTCACCTTCATTTTCTTATATTTTTCTTTGTTTTCATAATTAAAATGCAAATTATTTCCTCTTTTCCTTTGCTAATGCTTTTCCAATTTGGATATCCATTAATTAATCACAAATGATACTCACTAAAGTGTTTTTCCAAACACTCAACTTGGAATATGTGTCCCATGACCTTGATCTATTTTATTTACATAGAAAATCAACCAGGGGTTGTTACAAACCCATCCCCTTTCGGGGAACACTGTCCTCAATGTTTAATGACAATTATAAATAAAAGAACATGTTTCCCATTGAGCTTTATAACCCAAATCGATGCAACATTTACATCATACCAAATTTTGAAAACATGAACACCATACTGGTTATTCAAGATTTATAACAAAGATCGATGCAATATTTACAACACACTACTTATTGGAGCTTTATAACACAACTCATTGCAGTATATACAATACACATGCATAAACATAAACAAAACACATAAATCAAACTCACCTTATCAATAAGAAAATAAACAATGATACATATCCCACATGTGATCAAACATCTCCCACGTAGCTTCATTGGGCCCAAAGTGCTTCCAGTACACTTTAACTTGCTTGATTGCTTAGTTCTAGAGCATGAGTTGTTTCCGCTGCAAAATGCACTAAGATTTTGGATTAAATTCTCCCTCCAGCTCCACCTACAATACATACCAATCAATCACATTATCAACATCATGGACATATCTCTTAAGCAGTGAAACATGTAAAACATCATAGAATTTCACTATTATTAGCAGTGCAAGTCTATATGCCACTAGTCCAATCCTCTCAAGGATCTCAAAAGTCCCACAATATCGAGGTGCCAACTTGGCACATGATCCAATCCTCAAGGATATCCTCTTGGGCTCGATGTGAAGGTACACATGCTCTTAACTCTGAAATTCCTTGAATGATCTATGCTAATTTGTATAACTCTTCTTCTAGTCCTATACTGACTTTAAATTCTTCTTAATAAACTACATTTCCTGCTCCATCGTAAACAACCTATATGGTACAATCAACACCTTATTCAATGGATTACCCTAGCTAATATGAGTATTACAACTCTGCCCATAGAGAGCATCAAATGGACTGATCCTTAATGATTCATGATACCCATTATTATATGCAAACTCTACTAGTGGGAGATACTCTTCCCACTTCCTCTACTAATACATGACATACATCCTCAATATGTCCTCAAGAATCATGTTCACCCCCTTTGTCTTTCCATCTATCTACGGATGATAATCTATACTGAAAGACAACTCTATCCCCAAACCTATAAACAATTCCTTCCAAAAATTGAAGTGAAATTGGCATCTTTATTTGATATAATATTCTTACAAACATCATGCATCCTCACTATCTCTTTGATGAAGATATGAGCTACCTCACTAGTTCAATTAGTAAAGTTAACTACAATGAAGTGAGATACCTTACTTAACCTGTCAACCACAACCATGAAAGAATCATGCTTCTTTGACGTCCTTGGAAAAGTTGTAATGAATTCCACGGAAATGATGCCCCATTTCCACTCTGGAATCATAATCAGCTATGATAAACTAGCTGGATGCTTACACTCTACCTTTACCTACTGACAGTGCAAAAATCTAGCGACAAACTCAACAACCTCTTTCTTCAAGTTTGACCAATGATAGAACTTCTTAACTGATGTTAATGTCTTTTGATATCCTAGGCGACCTAACATCAACTTGACATGAAACTCCCTCAAGATAAGCTTCTTGAGCTAACTTATATCCAACACATAAATATTGTTCCTAAATCTGACCAAGCCATCTTCCATAAGGTGATACTCCTCATCCCTATCACCTTCACCCTTCTACTGCAATCTCTTCTTCAACTACTATTACCCGTCATCATGCTACCTTGCCTATAAGATCTTCTCTTGAAAACTTCTCCTATAAGAACTTATTGTTGCAATATGATTCACCTGCACTCTCCTACCGATAGCATATGCAACCATTCTCTCGTTTCTCTTGATGTACTTGATCTCAAAATTAAACTCATTGAGAGTATCCAACCATTTGGCTTGCCTCACATTCATATTAGGTTGGTCAAACAAGTACCTCAACCCACTATCTTCACTCAGAAGAATAAACATCTTGCCAATAAAATAATGCCCCCACATATTCAATGCATGAATGATAACTGCCAACTCAAAATCATGAGTCACATAGTTCTGCTTGCGCTAATTCAACATCCTTGAATCATAACTACCACCTGTCCTTCCTACATCAGGACTCCACCAAGTCATCTCTTGAAAGAATATGTACATACCACAAACTCCTTATTAGGATCTACAATATTCAATACTAGAGCATTTGTAAGAAAATGCTTCAACTTCTCAAAACTAGTTGGACTATCCTCAGTCCATTCAAACTTCTTTCCTTTTCACTGCAAAGATGTAATAGGATAGGAAATTTGTGAATTTTTTTTATGAACATGCTATAATAACTTGCTATTCCCATGAATGATTTGACCTCATCCACATTCCTAGGATTTGACCACCTCTAATATTTTTTGGGTCCACTACTATCCCTTCCTTGGAAACAACATGTCCCAAGTAATGAACTTTAGTCTGAAAGAAACTTCACTTGCCGATCTTAACATACAACTGATGCTCTCTCAAGAATATCAATATTTATACTAGGTGCTTTGCATGCTCTTACTCATTCTTAGAATATATCAGTATATCATAATCAAAACACTATCACAAACTTTTCTAGATAAGGATGCAACACACTATTCATTAAATAGATGAAAGTAGCTGGAGCATTATTAAGACCAAAAGGAACCACTACGAACTCATAATGCTCATACCTAGTACAAAATGTAATCTTGTAAATATATTCTTGTTTTATGTGCACTTAATGATATCCTAATCTCAAGTCAATCTTAAAAAACACCATTGTGCCCTTCCATTGATCAAACAAATCATCTATCCATGACAATGGATACCTGTTCTTGATAGTCACCTTATTCAACTACCTATAATCAATGTGCAATATTAAAGTATTATCCTTGTTCTTCACAAACAACACTATTGTACCCCAAGGTGACACACTTGGCCTTATGTATCCCTTATTAAGCATTTCCTTAAGCTACAACCTCAATTCCACCAAATCTGGAGTGCTCAAGCTGTAAGGTGCCTTTGACGCTCATGCTACTCCTGACATCAACTCAATAGAAAATTCCACCTCTCTATGAGGATGAAACTCTTAAATCTCTATAGGAGACACATCCTAAAATTGTTGCAAAGCTGTATACCTCTTTAGAGCTTATTCATCCTCAGCTTCCTTCCCTTTGTCACTGGAAATATGAACTGCAAACAATACACATTCTTTCCTACAACCGCAATTAGCCTACATAGTTGTAACCGTTCTTAATGATGTAGGATTCTTCTTACCCTCCAAAATTCTTCTTTCCCCATCATCATCCAGTCACTTAATAGTATTATCATAGAAACTTACTTTAGTCCTGTGAATGTACAACCAATATGTGCCTAAAGGCATACTATATGAACCTAAAGGAATCACATTTAGATGTGCTAATGTAGGCATACCATTCACCTAAAATGTGAAAGCTCTCACCCAATGGTGAACTCTTTTATTGGTCCCTGTTGGCAACTACACCAATCAAGACTCTGTGTGGACTTCTTTATTCAAGTAACACTTGTCCACAAGGTTAGGATTGATATAACTATAGTTAGATCTAGGGTCAATCAAAATATAAACAACATGATAAAAGAGCTTACATTCCATCTCAATAATTGATGCATGATGATAATCCTGCCTATTTTCCACTACAACATAAATCTGAGGAATACTTTGCCCAATGTCTCCAACTGTCCATGCCTCCCGAGCACTGTGAATATAAGGTTTGTCACCCTGATGCTATGGAAAATATCTCCTATGATGCTCTCCATCAGAAGTCCAACACTCCAAAGGATTCCTGCCATCACCTTTATTTTTCTACTTGGGATGAGACCCATGTCCTCTGACAACTACATTGAACTTCTTGTACAATGTTACATTCTCCTTGTCACCTACATCCTAAGGTCTTCCTTGCTTCTTAATCTACTTTCCTTTAGTCTTGTCATTCCCTTTACAATCACGCTTAGACTTAGACTTATACTTAGACTAATCATAACAATGCTTCAACGTCCCAATGACTTCCTCCAATGATCTAGGCTCATCATACTCAATCTAATCTTAAAATGCTAAAGGAAATCCACTGATGAACCTTTGGGCCTTTGTCTTCTCATCCTTCAGATATGGCACATACCTCAACAAATCCAAAAAATTGTTCATGTACTCTTCATCTGTCATAGACCCCATCTTAAGCTCATAAAACTCCTCAGGCTTTATATCAATATATCTCTCAGAAAATTACTTCTTTCTGAGGAGTATTTTAAACTCATGGCAACTAAACTCCTCTACATTGATGCCTTTGACACACTTCACATCTTCCCACTAGATATATGATTTTACATTGAGACTAAAATTAACTATGATGTCTTTCATATTATTTGCATAATCATGCAATTCAAAGAACTTCTTCATCCTAAGTAGCCATTCTTCTACATCTTTTGGATTCTTCATAGCCCCATCAAATATAGGAGGCTTGGCTTTCATTAACTCATTTGGAAAGTAATTCTTCTCACTCCTCCTATAAGGATGTTGGTGGTGATGACCATGATGCCTCTTTGAACTAGAACTAGAATTGAACCCATAAGTACTACCTCTCCTATCAAGTGTCTCCAATCATCTTCCACCTATGACTGTATCATCCCTATCCAACTTGTATCATGATCGAGACCTACTACCATATGCCCGTTAGTCCTTTCCTCATATCCATGACTAATTCTTGGTTGTCCCTATCTATACAAATCCAATAAGCTCTGAAGGATCATTGCATTAGCCTCAGCTTGGTTTTCATGAGCTCTGGAATGTCTTTCCTATGACTAAATTATCCTGTCATTATCTACCTTGTAACTTCTAATTTTTTCTTTCAAACTTCTCAATGTATCTACTATATTAAGAGAGTACTCATCTCCTTGATATTTTGTTGATCTATAATGAGAGTCACGTGAACTATAATCCACCATTTTGCTTGTCATCTCTGATATTTTGTTTCTTCAAAACATGTCATGTTAGAAAATCCAAATATAGACATAATAAAAATCATACCTCTGTGTGAAGTTCAGGGGAGGCTATCTCATCTACACAATCAATCTAGATTAGCACAATATATATACACATAATTAAATTAGCATATCAATCATCTCAACATCAACATCATGATGACACAAGACTATAATAATGACCATACAAATGCATGCATAACAAACACATTGACAACTATCATGCATGCATAACAATGGAATCTATCCCAAAATATAGTGTTTCAACATTCTCTGTTACCACCCTGTGGTATCAGATATCACCCAAAGAGAACAAAATCAATTCTAATACCACCCTGTAATGTCCCCTCCCACATCTACCTAAATTCACAAGTTTTCTAGTGTGAAAATTAGACAAATGTCACTATGACATGACCTAACCTCCAAGTTCTAGTAAAGGAAGCCTACAAATCGAACACTTATTGACATCCTATAGGGACTACAGATCACTCAAGAGCTGAACAACCACCCTAGGTGATCAATCCCTAAGCTAGAACCCTTTTTCTCTGACTTAGCACCCCAACCGCATGCAAAACAAGGAAAGAGTGCAGTTATGAGGCCCCAACCACATGCACAAGCCTGCTTCCGTGCATTTATGACCTAAATCCTCTAGTTTAGTGCCAACAGTTTTGTGATCTGAGCCACTTTTTCAGGCTAGCCTCTAGACCATTACCTAGAATTGCATGCAACTTTCTAGAATCATAATTAACATGACAAAACTACCAAACGTTCAAACTTGAAACAAGTACTTGACCTAGACTACCTAATCCATAATTTTGTTTTGTCAAACATATGGAAAACACGTAAGATACATGTCATGAATACATATCTAATCATAAATTGATAGTATTCACCTGATAATCACCAAGAAGTCTTTAAGCCCTCTCTAGCTAGATGGAATAACACTTATTAGTCAATGCATTGATCAACCATTCAATAACTTATCAAAACATGACAAGAACCATACATAGAATACATCGTATAACCAACAAATAGCCAACATAAAAACCATATAAAATCAGCCATAATGTCAACATGATAACCAGGAAAAGTGTTTAGAAATCACAATAGGAGAATAACACTTATTAACATATGAAAATTCCAACCAAGTCAGGGACTTCCACATACCACTCGACCATAGAAGGGATAAACCAAATATCTCTTTTAGCCAATCGACCCCATGCCATATTCCAAGGATGAATGTGGGATCTCATGGATTTAACCAAAACAAAACCAACAAGGGCTTGCAGAGGCAAAAAAACCTCAACCCTCAACCACAGTGATTCCACCTCTATGGTTCGAAAATCACTAACATTAATAGATCAGTCTCTACCCGAAGCTAGTAACTCAACCCACAACATTTTAGGGCTTTGAAGCATTTTTCCCAACCTTAACTCCAATGACTAGTCATTCAACCCACCAAGGGCTCCAGAGTGTTTGTCTGAACCTACAACTCTAGGAACTAGTAACTCAACCAAAGTTGTTCCAGGGCTTCTAGAGCGTTTGTTCCAACCCATAACCATTGGGAACTAGAGGATCAATCAGGAAAACAAGTGGAAAAACCCACAACACCATGGCTATCGAGGAAATGGAAAGGAAATTATGAAACCATTTTCAATCTAGGAAAATATCCATGATAATGAAAAAAAATAACTAAGGAACCACATGAAACAATTAATAAGGAAGTCACACATGGAACCTATTACCTACAAAGGAATGCAATTGTAGCTACCGATCCATCTACTACCTTGCACTTCCTCGCTTTCCTTTTCCTTCTTTCTCCAAATCCAAGTGAATGCTAGAATGCTCCAAGAATTCTCTAAGTGTGCAAGAGTGTAAGAGAAAGAGAATTAAAGGAGAGATCAATTCAAATATGTCAAAAGGATAATAAATAATTCTCTGATGTCCTTTTATAATTGATCTCTCTATTTTATTCATTTCCCTTCTAATTTACCTTGCATGAAAATCCATGTTTTTGCACCTTCCTTTTCTCCTATTTTCCTTTATTTTCATAATTAAAATGCCAATTATTGCCTCTTTTCCTTTGCCAATTTCCATAGCCATTAATTAATCACAAGTGACACCCACTAAAGTATTTTTCCCAACATTCAACTTGGAATATTTGTCCCATGACCTTGGTCTTATTTAATAACATAAAAATTCAATGAAGGGATGACAAAATCTAGTTTCCCATTTGTCTATGCATGGAATGCTATATAACTACTTAACTTTGTGTCTGTATTCTCCCATACAAAATGTACTAATAATATAGTGTCCTTATTTGAAACAATTCTCCTTGGTATCCCAAAGCGAACCTAGATTTTTTTCAAAGAACAAGTTTGATGCTTCTTTCCCTCTAACGATGTTTTTACATGGTAAATAATGCACATATTGCTAAACCTATCAACTACCATGAACAAGGAGTATTTTCCTGTTTTGGTTGTTGGTAGACCTCCCATAAGTTCCATGAAAATGATTTCCTAAGGACAAGTGGGTACATGTAAGGGATGATATAGACCCTCTTTCCTATTACTAGGATTTTTGGTACCAAGGAGCATATATCCTCTAATTAACCTTGCTACAACTTCTTACTCTCTAGGAAAGTACACATACCTTTGTGAGTTGGCCATTTCCCTCCCTAAACCAAAATGGTAGCAATCTTGGATGTGTGAGCCTCTCTAATTATCCATAATCACTCATCTTTAGGAACACAAAGCTTGTATGTTGTGTAGAGTAACCAATTTTGGAGATGATAGTTAACTATGCTATCTCCATCATCTATAGGACCCTAACTCTCCAATTATTGAAGAACCTCCTTGAAGTATTAATCCTCTATATATGCCTCTCTATATGCATCATGGGTGAAAGGCTCCATGTGCATAAGACTTCCCAAAGGTATAACATTTGATGTTGGTGGCCTTGAAAGCATGAAATTTAACTTGTTTGTGCTTACCCTTTTATACTTGATGACTAAATGAAACTATTGTAAGAAACACATCCACTTGTAGTGTATGATAAATTGTAGAGTGATCTATGTGGATGAGTGTCTCCTTTCCCATCACATAGTGTTTCCAATTTTCAATAATTTATGCCAAGGCATATAGCTCCTTGTTGTAGGTAGGGTAGTTGAGAGCTTCCCCATGAAATAATTCGAAATGGTGGCATAAAATCCTTCCTCCTTACATCAAGATCACTCCCATGGGAAACCCACCCACATCTATCTCCACTTCAAATGAATGCTATGATTAATGTAAGAATTGGTGCTTGGTTGATTTTATTTTTCAACTCTTCAAAGGCCTTCTATTGATCCTTACCCAACTAGAAACTCTTGTCGCTCACAATTATAGTGTGGGGTGATGTAGCTATTAATGAAAATGAAGCTATGACTTTCCTCAAGTACTATTCTACTCCAATGAAATTACTTCATATATTCAAAGACATGTGTAGGCACTAAGCATTTCATGATGGCTTCTGTATTTGTAGAGTCTATCTTGAGCTCCCCTTCAGTAATCAGATAACCAAAATACATTAGTTAATATTGTGGAAACTCATGTTTCTTGATATTTTATAGTAGTTGGTTCTTCTTCAAAGTATATAGCACTTGCATCAAGTGATATGTGCTCCTCCAAAATAGAAATGTAAAATAGTATATTATCCAAATAGACAATAACAAATTAATTTAGATAAAGGCATAGTACATCATTCGTTAATATCATGAATGTAGTTGGTGCATTGCATAGACCAAGTGACATGACTAACAAATCACAAAAAAAATTCTTGGTTTTGAAGGTAGTATTCTTGATTTGGAGGTCTTATTTTTAGCTGCATTTGGACCCATTTATTTATAAGGGGTGTAGGGATTCTTTCACCCTTACTATTGTCGCTAGTGGGTACAAGTGTGGAAAAAACTCTTTGGAGCCCCCCAGGTGGAGGTTTGAGGGACGCACCCTTGAAGATATTTTTTCTGAGAAATCACCTTGTAAACATTGTAATTTCATTATCAATGTTCATCATTCATTGTTAGGTTACAAATGTGATAGTAGATGTTATCTTATGGATTCTTTCCCTAGAATGAAACCTTGTTTTAATGGGGAGATTGTATTGTAGTTGTGTATTATTGAGATAGAATTATAATTGAGAGAGAGGATATAGTGAGAGACAAAAGAGGAGGTTGCAACATATTTTCTATAGGTTGTAATCCCTTGATTTTGATGGATGGAATAAAATGAAGGACTATCTATTTATCTATGGATGTAGCCCAAATTGGGTGAATCATATATATTAGTGTCTCCTTTGTATTATTTCATTTTATGCATTATTTCCACATTATTTTTTATTTTATTCATCTATAATTTTATTCCTAATGACTGATATTAGAGCCAAAGTTTTATCTAGATGAAACTCAGTAAAACATGGTTCCTAGTTCAAGTGGGAGAAATGGTGGAAGAAGGTTATATGGTTAATAAGCTTAATGACTAAACTACTAGCTATAGAAGATGCAAATTTGGATGATTGTATATATTAGAATAATAATTTTATACCATTGGTCAAAATAACAAAGAATCCAATGACTATGAAAGATGAATAAAGGGAGATTCAACAAAAAGGCATTGGGAATAGTATGGATATGACTAGGAACATGAGTGGCTTTCATCATATTGAAAGAAAAGACATAGGAGGGTTTGATGACACCATTGGATAAATTGAATAGAAAGCCCTCATCTTCCAACACGATATCTCTTATCAAGCATTTATCTAATATGAATATGTCTGAAGGAAGGTTTGTTTCTGATCATTTAAATCAATTTAACATAGTGACCATTTAATTAAATTGTGTAGGAGTAAACTTTGATGATAAGGTTAGGGAAATTTTTATTTTGTTCCCATTTCTAGAAAGTTGGAATGCATTGGTCATTGATGTGAGTAATTCTATGTCTGGTTCAAACATTTTAAAGTTTGATGATGTTGTTGGTGTTATCCTTAGTAAGGAAATGCAGAAAAAAAAGTATATGCAAGATATAAAGTAATGCTTGGACTGTAGAAAATAGGGGAAGACAAAGGGGGTAAGGAAAGAGCCCAAGAAATTATAGTAGAAAGTATGAGAAGGGCATATCCAAATCCATATGGAGGTTGGAATTTTGACATTATGGGAAGAAAGGATGCAAGAAGAATGTATGTTGGTCTCTAAAAGGAAAAAAATGACATGGGAAACAAGAGAATATTTGGGAGGAAAATTTAGCAAGTGATGTGTTACAATATGATTTAATCCCGTCAGTGGATAAAATTTTTGATTCTTGGGTAATATACTTAGGGGCTTCATTTCATGCCACACCCAATATGAAATATTTTAAAGGTTATGTTCAAGGTGATTTTGGAAAATTTTATGTGGGTGATGATAAATAATGTAAAATTGTTGGAAAGTGTACGATATGTATAGAATTATATAATGGAAATGGATGATTGTTAAAAGAGGCAATGCATTTTCTTGATTTAAGAAGAATCTAATTTCAAAAAGGAGTTGGAAGGTGAAGTATGTACAATCACATTTACAACAAATTCATGAAAGGTTACTATGGGTCTCAGATAATAGGAAAAGGAGAGAAGGTAGGTACATTTTATTTATCTACTAGTATTGTTGACCTTTTTATTTCTTTATCTTTTATAGGAGCATATACAACATTGTAGCATCATAGGCTTAAGAGAATTAGTGCGAAGGGGACATGGATTCTCAACTTAATCGAATTATTTCCATATTTGAAGAAGGTTTATTTAGACTTGTGTGATAATTATATTAATGGAAAACATAAAAGAGTTATATTTCTTAGATTTGATAAGGAAAATAAGAGTGAAAAGTTAGATATTGTGCATATTGATGTTCGGGGAATGAATTGGGTATCATAACACAGTGTATCTTATTATTATGTTACATTGATTGATGATGCAATAATGAAAAATTGATTTATTGCATTAGAACAAATTTGATGTCTTTTATACTTTTAAGAAATGGAAAGCTTTGGTTGAGAATGAGAGAGGAAATAAATTGAAGTGTATCAAATTGAATAATGGAGGTGAATATTGCACGAAGGAATTTGATGGTTACTATTCATACCATGGGATTCATGGAGAGAAGACAGCTCTAGGAACACCATAAGAAAATGGTGTGTTAGAAAGGATGAATAAGATAATCATGGAGTGTAAAAGGAGTATGAGATTTCATGCAATATTTCCATTACAATTTTGGGAAGATGTAGTCAATACCGATGTTTACTCAATAGATAGAGGGACTTCAAGTTACTTGGATGGTGGAATTTGAAGGAGGAATAGATAGGTGAAAGGGTAAAATACTCATTTATGAATACTTTGGTTATGAAGCATTTTTCCATATCGATAGAGAAAATAGAACAAAGCTTGAGGAAAAATTCAAGAAGTGTACTTTTATTGGATATAGAGTTAATGATTTTGGCTATTTCTTATGGGTCTATAAAAATAAAAAAGTCATTAGGAGTAGAGATGTGGTATTTAATGAGAAGGTCACATACAAATATTATTTATAGAGAAATAAATGGGAAAAGGAAAACATATAAAAATAATGTTTGATGAAATCATATAAAAAGAAAATTGCAAAGGTGTCAGGAAATCAAATACTCAAAAACAATGGCAACAATATGTACCTTAAATTACTACAAGTGTTATTTCAAGATCAAAAAGGTTAAGTAGAACTCCTGAATGATACTCCATTGTACTATGTATTGTTAACTGATTCTGGTGAATAATAAAGATATGAAGATTCAATGCAAATAGAAGTTAGAATGAAATGGAAGCAAGGCATTGATGAAGAGATGGAACCTTTAGTACATAACAAATGATTCGTAATTATGGAAGAACACAATAGAATACAAATATAAACATAAACATAGAGATGAAAGAAAATAAAACTTCATTTCATTAATATCAATAATTGAAATATGTTTGCTATAGAATGGAAATAAACTAGCTTAGGTGATGGTGGCTTATCTCTGTGAATTGATGTGGTGGCTACATGCCTTTGAACTATATTACAATGAGGCTAGAAGGGCTATTTATTATTTAGAAACAATGGAAAACCCTAAACATCCAAAAATATAACCGGATATGAAGCACCAAAACTATGGGCCCCATTGGGGTAAATTGGTACATCAATTTCCTAGGGTCGTAACTTTGGCATACGATCTTTGTTTGACAAGCACAATACCTCGTTAGAAAGATCTATCCAAGGAATATAAATTATGACTTAAAATGTTATTATACGGTGCACATTTTCCCATTTTCCTAAAAAAACGTCATTTAGGGCCTCAAAATGACTTTGGAAGTTCAAGATTTGAAAAACGACCAAAAATAGTAAATTTGTGCTACAATTATAGAAAATGAAAAACTAAAAGAAAAAAAGTTGGGGGTCCAAATGGAATAGGTGAGTGGCCACGAATATCCACCTGGATCAGTCCTTCCCACTTACGAAGAAATGTTCCCCATTATGTTGAGTGCCTCTGCCTCCATGAGATGGGAAAATTTCTACTAAAGTTGGTCCCTAGTGAGCCACTTGCCTTGGTGCAGGATTTGGCCAGCTTTGACAACTTGATAGAGTTGGATCTTCTATTGGCGAGTGTTATCAATCTATGTATCCATGATTCTACCAGTTGTGGCTTGTTCGATGTAGCTTGAGTTGATCTCTATTGGTGTCAACTACTCAACAATATCTGATGTGTCCAACAATGGGGGAAAGTATGGCCGCATCTGGTCCACTTTGAATGTTGGGTGCAGACCAAGCAATGGTGGAATGCTAAGCTTGAAATCATTGTCCCCTACATCATTAGTGATGGTGTAAGGCCCATATCAGAGTAGAAAAAGCTTGCAGTAGGCCTCAACGAAGTTCTCTTTCTATAAATGTAACCAAACTTTGTCATCGACCTGAAACTTGTGTGGAACCTGATGTTGGTCATGACAATATTTGTACTTATAATTTTCTCTATCTAATATATCATGGAACTATTGGAAAATGTGCTTAATTCCTTAATGAATTTGTTAGCTATGTTGGCTTTGCAATGGACATGAGCCAAATCTGCTTGAGTAGCTGCAAGTGGTATGGCAACATCAATGGGATATAGTGGTTGGAATCCCAGTCCCACTTGAAAGGGACAACATCCAGTCAAGATGTGGAGAGATTTTTTGTAGTTGTGCTGGACATAGGGGAGGCTTTCATCCATGTGCATGGATGCTTCAAGTTGTACATGAACAGGATATGTACGATCATCTTGTTGACAACCTCTATTTGGCCATCAATTTGGGGGTGGAAGGTCACAGAGTTAGTGAGCTTAGCATCTAACAATGAGCAGAGGCTTGGCCAAAATGCAATTAGGAACCTACTCCCTTGATTTGAGATAATGGATTGTTGGATCCCAAAGTTTACCCACACTTGTTCAAAGAAGATTTTGGTAGTGACTTCTTCTGTGATACTCTTCTTGCAGGATGCTAAAATGGACATCTTGGAGAATCTGTTGATGACCACGAAAAAAAATTGATTTCCATGCTTGGTATAAGAAAGGCCCAACATGTAATCCATGGAGATGGATTCCTAGCACCTACTAGGAGTAGGAAAAGGAGTATACAAGCCTTGATTCTTGATTGTAGGTCTGGCAATGGTATAGGCAATGCATGATTTGATGTACTTCCCAACATCCTGTTGAAGGTTTGGCCAATAAAAATACTTCTACAACACTACCACTATCTTTTGTATCCCAAAATATCCAACAAATTGACTATAGTGCACCTCCAAAATCACCTTGGCACTCTCACTTGAAGGAACACGGAGGTGTCTCAGGTGGCACAACAACACATCCTCAAGGTGAAAGTCTAGAACTTTCTTACCTTCCAGGACACTCTTGTAAAGATGTGGCCATTTCGAAGTCTCGTGTCCACAAGAGTCAAGAACAATGGTCAGCGCCATGATCAACGGTCATTTGAGGCATCTTTCATGATTATTGGTGCTTCCCTTCTTGTACTTAATGTTCAAATGGAACTATTATAGGTATGTGGACCATTTGTGATGGCAATCATTCTACAAATTTCCTTGTTTCTATATGCATTGCAGGGTTCAATGGTCTGTGTGGATGACCATTTCCTTCCCCATAATGTAATGCTTCCATTTAAGTATGGGGGTTTACACAATGAGTGCTAAGTGAACTATTCAAAAATCATGAGAAATTAGTGAGTTACGACTACCTCTCATGGAAATGGTCATACGTGAATGACTTACTTAATGAAGTTGAATCCCAAAATGAATGCTTCCATTATTCGTAGGCCTATACAATGGAATACATCTCTTTTTCATAGGTAGGATGGATGCCCCTACCGAGTAAGAATTGTACAGTAGCATAGTTGGAGACATTTTTATCAATCTCAAATGGTTGTTGTAGGTTTGGTAATGTGAGCACTGGTGTAGAGTAGAGGTGATGCTTCAACTCAGTAAATTCCTTCTGTTGGGATTTAAACCAAAATAAATTTTCTTTTGCTCCACCCTTGGTGACTTGAATCAAAGGAAAGTGATATGAGAGAACCCTAACATGAACCTAAGGTATAAATTGGTAATACCTAGAAAGATGCAGAGGTCTGTTAGAGTGGTTGGGGATGGTCAAACTCGAATAAATTATATCTTGGTTGGGTCCACATGAACACCTCACTCATCAATGAAGTACCCCAGATATTAAACCTGGGTCATATCAAAAGTGTATTTCTCCAAATTGGCACACAATTTGTGTTGTCACAAGGTTTGGAGGACCTATCGAATATAGTGGAGGTTCTCTTCCTAGCTCTGGCTAAAGATGAGGATGTCATCCAAATACACTACCACAAAATAGTTGGTGAAGGACCAAAAAATGTTGTCCATCAATCTCATGAAGGTTGTGGGGCAATTCGTAAACTCGAAAGGCATGACCAAACATTTGAAAATGCCCTCCTTGGATTTGAATGAAGTTTTCCACACATTAGAGGGTTTGATTGGTACCTGGTGGTAACCAAACTTCAAGTCAATCTTGCCCAAATATTTGGTCCCCTTGAGCTGGTCCAGAAGGTCATCAATCTGTGGGATTGGATACCTATTCTGGACAGTGATCTTATTCAATGCTCGATAGTCAATATAGAGTCTTCGGGTTCCATCCTTCTTCTATACCAACAAGATTAGGCTCCCACAGGGTGATGAAATTGGCTTGATAAGCCCTTTTTGCCTCTTGATTTCATATTTCTCTAGAAGAGAGCATCAATATATCAATTCGTTGGGTAGAGGTGCATCTGGGGTTAGATCAATGGAGTGCTTGACCTGATAGTGTAGGGGTACCCTGGTGGGTGAGGTGAAGATGTTCCTATACTCCTCCATGAATTTGTCCATCTATTGCTTCCGTGCAGAGGGGCTTTTCTTGGAGGCCATGGATGTGGCCACAATATTCTTCTTGCCCTGAGGTAAAATCATAAGGAATAAAAATTTCTCGGTATGGGAAATTATCTTACTGCATTGCTTCGCAGTTATCAAAGAGATGGTGGTAGGTGGTGCTAACTCTGGTATCCTATAAACTTATTTCCCAAAGAAATAATAACGATGTGAGGCCTATAATCATACACATAATGACACTTCCACAAGTATGGTTGGCCTAATAATACATCATAAACTTTAAGAGGACCAACATCACATAGTACCTCCTATGTGAAGGGCTTGATGCTATAGGGAAGGTGACATTGTTTGTTGATGTGAAGATCTCATCCCTGGTGAAGCTAGCCAATGGTGTGTAGCTATGGGTGTGGTGTGGTTGGTAGGTCCAAAAAATTCATGACCTTTGTTGATATGAAGTTCTTTTGTCTTCCACTATTGACAATGAACTACAGTAGAGAACCCTTCACTCACATTTGTGAGTGGAAGAGTCACTCCCCCTCCTCTAGATCTTCGGGCTCAATATTCTAGATCTTGGTGGTGGCAACAATGGAACCAAGCTCCCCATCAATAATATGCTTTCCTTTGTCATTCCCCTTGTTGGGTTCTGACTCAGAGTCAGAACATGCATCTAACTATGAAGCCTTCAACTCAGCCACCAGTGATTGCTTGGCTTGACACTCACTTGTGTTGTGAGTGGGGCCCTTATGGAACTCACACCGCTTTCCTGTGTCCTTCTTTGTCTTTGTGGTGTTTTTATTTTCTTGCATCTTTGACAGGTTTTCCTAGGTCACCCCACCCTACCTTTGTCTTTTGTTCTATGGTTTGGGGGTGCCTTTCCATTGCTTTGGATTCATTGATCCAAAGTCTCTCTTCTTCTATTTAAACTTTTGCTTGATCTTGATAACATATCTGTAGGCAGTTCCAAGCGAGGATATGTCCAGGAGATCCATCTCATCCTAGATGTATTTATGCAGACAATCATGGTACTTGAGTACCAAATTCGGCTCATAATCCTTGATACCAAACTTTGTGCAAAGGGTTTGAAAATTATTTATTAACTCTGACACGTCTTGGTCCCTTCCCTACCACAATGTGGTCCAATTTATGTACTTATCTTCATATCTCCTGATAGGGTTGTTATAGGCTATTTTGTTACACCTGATCAATCAACCTCCTGATGGGATCAATCAACATCCTATTCCCCCTTTACATCATCATTGCACAAATCCCTATGCATTACTCTCTCATTCCCCACGTTTTGTTCCTTTAACCACATCATCTGAGCCAATTTTAGGACCAACACACCCTAGCCTCTTACTGGATGGCGTTCACCTATAGGTTGCTCCATAGTGTCCTGCATTGAGCACCTAAAAGTTTCCCTTTTTGTACTTGTGTTGGTTCTAGAAATCCAGGAAAAAGAGAGAGAATCCCAAAGCCTCCATTTCTAGAAGCTTCTAGGATCTCTTGTAACCATTTACCTCAGATAAAACACTCAAATCCTATCATATCGTACCTTGGAGTTTCCATCCCTTATACTTAGATCTCATCCTCCATCCCAATATAGGTAAAAGGATAAGAAATCCTAACTTACCTCTCTCATCTATATATTTATAGCCTTCCATATGTAAGGGGTTGGATTTTTGAGAGTGATTCTACCCTTATGTTCATTTTGTGAGAGTTATCCTTTCATGCATTTAGGGTGATTGGAGGTACACTTTGTGACAAAGGAAGGACAAGTCAACAACTTGGAGGAGATCTTCTGATAGAGCAACACTTATGTATGGTTGTAATTCACTCCATTTATATCAATACAAAGAGTTATTTTGTTTTCCTATATGTCGTGTCACTATTTCATGTATTTTGATAACATGTTGATATGTTGAATGAAG
The DNA here is from genome assembly GCA_000404065.3 of Pinus taeda. Lineage (NCBI taxonomy): Eukaryota > Viridiplantae > Streptophyta > Pinopsida > Pinales > Pinaceae > Pinus > Pinus taeda. The sequence goes on along the minus strand of APFE030445013.1, from coordinate 86,468 downwards.
TAGATAGATGATTCTACATAGATCTCATAGTTCCTTGCCTTGTGTTGTTGTGTAGGTTCTAATTTTGGAAACTGAAGCTAGGATTGGATATTTCAAGCCAAAGAAGGAGCGAAATAGATGAAAAATTCCAAGTAGATTTCTTCCCCTCATCTACTTACTCTAAGGAAAACATTTTTTCCTTTATCATTATGTTGTTCTAGGTCAGCCACCAAATCTAGGGGATATATTTTTATCCACTGTCATAAATCCCACATAACAAATTGGTGACTCCATTGAGGGACGATGTATTCCCTTGGTGGTTTATTTTTCCATTGTGTTTGATTCACCTTTATCATATAGCTTATCTTCTTTAACCATTGGGTTGACAGAGATAGGAAGTGATTGCATTGAGTCTTGTTTGTAATTTTTTGTCAAAATCCTCTTTCCCAAGACCAACGCACCCTCTGATATGCTAACAAAGTGTTTCAACTCACTTGGGCCTTATCTGTGCCTACGTTTCACCTCACCTAGGCCCTCTCTATGCCTGCATTGTAGAGCACTAATGCATCTTTTGAACCTACATTGACCCTTGTTGTTACAAAAAATTTTCCTTGTTTTCTCAGTGTTGGTTTGATCAGCCTACTTCCAATTGACCTTATCTGAGTCTTGAGTGTCTTTTGTTCTCTCTAGATCCTCAATTTGGTTTGTGTTTGTGTTTGATTTCATTTGATAAGAATTGGTTTATATTGTCCTTTGTTCTTATCATTAGCTCACTTGCAAACTTGTTTTTTTTTTATCGTTGATCACTTGGATGCATTGTTGTTCTAGTCCTCATTCTGAAAATCACATTTGAATAAGTGATTAAACATTTGCATCTTAATTTTCCTCATTTTGAAAATTATGCATGGTGAAAAGAAAAAATATTGCATTGGAATTTACATTTTTGTATCTATATTGATTTAGGAACAGTTGCATGAAAAGGGAATTTCATTGTTTGCTGCATTTTCTATGTTGCATATTGTTTGTCTCTTCTCTTCCTTACCTAAATTTTCATTAAAAAGAAATATTCCATTTCCTCATGCTAGATTTTCATTTTATGGAATTCAGGTGAATCCATGGTGAGCCATAAAATTGAAACTTAATTCAAGATCAACTTAAAATTTACTTAACCAACCTAAGGAGCATTTGTAACATTAATGCAAACACATAGAGGTCTAGGGTAGAGACGTGTTCTGGTGTTGTCAAATGTAGGAGCTGTTGTTGTTTGTCAGCATTGCATCTTGGGGGTGAAATCTCATTCCATGTATGTGAGTGTATAAGATTGTACTTCACATCCCTTTTGGTATATTGGTGGTGCTCCATGCACCTAATGTATATGGGATCACTCTCATTGAACGATTACACATTAGACAACACTACTATAGACTTCACTCCCATGTACCATTGCATATATTTTGGGAATCCCTAATAGATTGTTATCCATCCATAGGTAACCAAGTCTGTCGTCTTGTAAACTGTGATACACCAAACACAACATTCAGGGATATTGGCTACTGTATGTTAAGTCCTTCATTCACCAAGGTGTATATTACAATTCATGGTTTCTTGGTAATCCTTTATGCCTAGATTACCCTATTTTTTATTTATTTCTTTTTGTGTTAATAAAATTTACTATCCAACATAAAACAACAAGATCCCCCACTTTTTCGTTTGTGTAGAATGCAAAATAAGCCTCCTCTTCCACTAGGGGCTACTCCTAGCCATCATGAGAAACATAAAAGAGCACAAAATACTGAATCTGGGAAAATTGGGAACCACTTCTGGTCCTCCTCCTAAATCTGATAAATGAGAATCATCTATCCCCTTGAGTACCGAACCGAGATTACATTTACTTTTTTTGGTGAAACTGACACAACCGATACTAAATTACCTAAGAATTTTCTCCCTAAGGTTATGCAATCTGATCTTCTTGATTTAGAAACTTTATTTCCTGAGGTCATTGAACTTGAGGAGCCTTAGTCATGTTTACCCGTGACTTCAAGTATTTCATCCTCTCTTCCATTGTCTCAAACATATCCGCCTACTATGTATCTCAGCACCAATGATGAACCACTTCCACCTAGACTTTTGAGTATCGAGGATATCCCACAAGAAGAGCCTCGTCCTTCTACTCATTTGGAGGGAATTTTCCTGTATCCAACTCATCCTCTTCTTCCTACTCCACCTCCTAAACAAACTCCTTTACTTGGTTCTTTTGAATTACCTATGAATTTCATGCGACAATTACATTGGGATTATTGACCATGACTGGAGTCGATATAGCTACTCAGCCTACATCTACCACTATGGTTGAGAATTCAAATGTCACTTCCACATCTATGTTTTTGACATCACCAAATGAACATATATATGGTGGCCCATCCATCCCACTCGGTTATCAGTTCTTATTTTATACCTTCTTTTGTGCATCTTCTAGTTTATGGACATCCTCTGTGTCATCCACTTCAAGAATTCCATATGGTGCTTCTCTTATGAGTGATGGACAACCTTCTCATTCTCCTCCTCCTATATCGACAATTGAAAAACAAGTTGGCCCTTATGTTAATGGGAAAGGTCTTCAACAACCACACTATCCTTATGTTGGGTACCCTATGTAAGGAGGGAAGTTTCCTCCATAATTCCCTCCTCATTTGGAAAGGGGGAAACCTATTGTTGGTATTCTTTAGATTGGAAACCAACCTTATTATAGTCCTCCTTATTTCAGGATGGGTGCTAGTGTTTAGAAACCTACTTTTCTTGCTCAACCTGGTTGGATGTTGGGTTCATTGTTTGTTTCCTAACCCATGCCATCATCTCAATTTCATATTCCTTAATTTGTACCTCAACAAGCTCAAATTCATGTAACTCAAACTATACATGCTATGATTTCATCTCAACCCATTCCTTTAGTATTTGGTACCTCTCATGTTCCACTTACTCAACCTTTACAGGTTCCTTTACAATCTCAATCACTTCCATAAGGCATTCCTCAAATTCTAGTAAGATAGACTATGTATGACATGGAACAACATCAGTTGAACCCTATTTATCATTAGACAATGCAAATCCCAACCAAGCAAGAGTATAGGCCTTATCATGGTATCCCTCAAGTTCCTTTTCAAGGCCAGAAAATTCATGGTTATCCTTACATTGGTCAACAAGGTCACTTGTATTATGACTATCAGAATCCTCCTTATTCTGGTAACTGGGTTCCTTATTACCATAACCCTCCTTATTTAGGAATGCAAGTACCTGTTTCCCAAGCTATTCCTTCATATCCAGGTTATCCTCCATCGTACTTTAATCAATAGTTTCATTTTGTGGCCACTCTTGAGTTGCTAGATTTGACTCGGCTCACCAACAACCCCATCCCTCATTCACCTTGGTGGTCGATTATTCCTACTAAATTTTCTTTTGAAATCCCTAAATTCAATGGAAATCTAGGAGAAGACCCATCGACGGATGCCATGAAATATCTTTGTGGTGTTCATCAAACTCTCATAATGATGATTCTATTTGACTTCATCTTTTCTAAAGAATTATTATGGGCACTGCTGCTAAATGGTATATTGAGTTATCGAGATATTCATTCCATGATTTCAGTACCTTAGACACAACCTTCCTCATGCATTTCCAGTTTCCCGTAAAATACAAAATTGGAATAGAACTTTTAAACAACTTCAAACAATCAGATTCCATTCACATTTTAGATCACATCCATGAGTGGAGGCGTCATTTCCGGTTGGTTAAACCTTATGTTTCCAACCAATTGCTTGTAGAATGGTTCACCAAATCTCCGTTGGCACCTATAACAAAAGATGTGGCCAAAGGTGGAATCGTGACTAAAGAGCAAGTAATTTCTCGAGCACAATATTTGGATTTGATTTATACCCAATCCGACATGCTCTACGATAAGATACCAAATGCTTCGAGACCTTTGAATATTGTTCCTCCTCTTATGCCTAGTAAATAATATCTGTTGCTGATGACATTATTGTTTCTACCACCATGCATATAGTGAATAAACCATCTTGTATTTCTCCACTTACATCTACTCAAAACCCTCAATCCCACCCTCCTATGGCTTTTTCTTCTGAGATAAATGTTGTTTCATTTGATATAGACAAGTCTTAGTGGAAACCTAGAAGAAAGAAGAAACAAAAAGGTAAGAAAAAGAATGATACCCTCTTCACAGGATAAACAAACAAATCAGTCTTATGATGAGAAACAAAAGCCTCGATGTCCTTGCTTGATTTGCAATGAGGAGAAATTTACACATGATTGTCCTTAATGCCCTGAAATAAATCAATTTCTTAAGTCCTCCACTTCTCTTGCATTGTTGACCTACCCATTTCCTAAACAAGAGACCCATATGGTTGCTTGGGACCCATCTTTATCTAACACGATTTTGATGATTTCCTCTTCAAAGCTGAAATGTGATGTTTTGGTAGCTACTCAAAACAAGGATTATGGTAATGTGAATCTACCAAAAAATTAAACTACTGATCAACCTGCCAGTTCAACACCATCCTCGTTAGATCGTCGATTCCTACCGAATTGACTACTTGTCGAACACCTAATCCTCTCAGGGTTGGTGTGGAAGTTGAATAGTCTAAGGAAGTCCAAAAGACCTTGGAATATGAAACCAGAGGTCATATGAATGTACTATAAATGTATATCATTTGTTAATAATAGATACAATCTCATGCTTATCATTCATCTTCTATTTCTACGATGTATGTGTTTAACATGGTATCAGAGTTGCAGGCGAATTTCTACCCTGCTCAAATTTGAACCACTAGTTGTGGCCTCTCTGTGCATGTGAGTTTTGCATTCCTGTGGATAGAAATGTCATTATTGTGTGTAGGCCTATTTCATGTTGCACACTGTCTAGCTGACATCTATCAGCTAGACTTGTGTTGGGTTCTCTATCCACTATCACAAATAGCAAAAACGCACCCACACTCCTACCTCCCTAGACTCTACAACTGAGTGCTCTGCCAAAGGTATTTATTGTTTAGTCGTAACTTCTTTTCTTATGTTATACTATTGTTGTAGCTCTACCAACCCCTATAGAATCGTTCCTCCTTATTCACTCTCACAGCACTACGTGTCTATTACTCTTCCTCCATGCCAGTCTTTCCTGTCACATCATTTCCAAGCTAGTCATACCTACCCAACCATTTTTTTACCTAATTCTCTATGCATTCACTACATTATTATATGGCCTTGCATTTTGTGGATTGAGCATTGAATTGCACAGTTTTGGGAAGCTCAGTTAGGGTTTCATGTGGGGTTAAGATCTTATGAAGCGCATGGCCAAAATGTTATTTATCATTATGAGCCGCAAAAATTGCATTGTATGGTGATTTGTCTCTAGCCAAAAGCATTCTCTGTTGTGGAAAGCATCTGAGTGTCATTTTAGAGCCAGCTCTCACATTTTCAACGTATGAGAGAGGAGGAGTATTAATATAGTGTGATGTCGCAGGGAAGAGGAAGCAACATAGTACACAACACACAATGTTAAAAGAGTTGTGGGAAGATAATGACTGGTGATTTGAGGAAGCAGAGTGGAGGGGAGGTATGTGTATGGGAGCAGTGTATCAAAGAGTGAGAAGCGCCTGGAGTGTTTTAAGAACCAAAATTTCTTTAAGGTAACCAATACTAATGATCTTGTTATCAGGAAACTCACAAGTGAGGATAAGGTCAGTATATTTGATATAGATGCAATCTGGGCTACATTGATGTGTGCTCCATGGTCTGTCTATTCATGGGACATTGTAGTTCAGAAACTCGGTAGCAAGCTATTCTTTGATAGGAGAGATGGGTATTATAGTCGTGGCAGATAGTAAAGACAAAATGTTTTACAACTATTGAGTTTGAATCCACATATATTCATGCCCACGCATTTGAGTCCCAATAGCGTTCTGCTCCACCACTCTATAGCATCATCAAAGACATCCTTTGCCCTGTCAATATCACCTGCCTTCGCTTTTAAAGATACTAATGTAGCAGCAGTTCCAGGTTGGTGTTTTATTTCATTTATGCACTCGAAAGATTCAATAGAAACCTAATAATGACTTGCAACTATGGAAACTTGGGCATGTAAAAGAAGAGCTAGTGTTGATTCAGTTGGACACTTTTCAATAATGTTTCCTAAAATCCCCATCATTCCCTAAAGCATGTTTCACATATGCGAGCTGAACAGAAATGGGAAGTATTTCATTCTCTATTTCCTCCTTAGTATATTCCTCTTATATCAACATATCTTACCCTATCCTGCGTGCAAGAAGTAGGAGCTCTTGAGCTTCTACAAAGTTTCTTTTCTCAATAAGAGCACATGCTGCATTATATGTCATCTCAAAGCTAATATTCCAAAAGTAGTTAGAAGTTTCATGAAGGCCTAGATCTCCAATGATTTTCCCATTTATATGAGTATTGAGAGAAGATTATTTTTTTTAAAGAAAGTGGCAAGTTCAAAGAATATTGGTTCGTACCCTAGCCAAAGAATTTATGTATATGAGCATTCAAGTCCTGTCCATGACATGGTTCAATAGTTGTTGAAGTTTTGATAACCATCATTTATGCTTGGAAAGTGAATATTCTAGAGGATTTTTGGGAACGATAGAGTTCAATGTTCATAAGCATTGGGGGTTGTTTATATTCTTTAAAGTTGCGGCTATTTGGCATTGTGTGAGATATTAGTGCAACATTGTCATGAAATGGATAAAATTGATGATGCATTATAGCTATTGAATAGTCTAATATATTCCAATGTTGATGGGTTGGTAAAAGTTAGTAAGGAAACTCTTTTTAATGTTCAAACTTGCTTGCAAAATGTACAAGAAAAAATTGATTTTTTGCAGCTTGAATCACAACTATAGCAAGAAGAGCTACATTAAAACAGACATCATTCTCAACCTATTTTTGTTCAGAACATTGAGACAACCACCCATCAGTAGAAAATTAATATTGTTGAAGTTCATTCAGATTTAGTACCCAATGAAGTAGTAAAGTCACATGCAAATGCAAAAGTTCGGTTTGCATTTCCCAAGCCCATCTCAGACCTTGGGAAGAGCTTGTCCACAACAAGCACAGAATTGGTCTTGGATATGACAAGGATGTGTCCTTTCATATTCCAGATTACTCAAAGGCCATCTAGTTTCAGAGTGATGGATTCCTTCATGACAATTCACCTTTAGTTGTTCCAGGTTTTTCCGCTCTTCCAAAGCAAGAACAATAGATTATGAAATGCCAACACTGTGACTGAGTTGGCCATTTGAAAGATCAATGTTTTTATCTTCATCCATGTAAGCACTATCATAAAACTAATCATTCTTTTAACAGATGCTTCAGAAACAAACCTCTTGCAAGAAAAAAGATTAATCTTGGATGGATCGGTTTTTGGCAATGGGCTTCAATAGCCAAGAAGATATTTCACTCATACAACAGGATTTGTTCTTGAATATTGAAAAGTCTTGAAGTTTAGATCTCTTCATCTTCTCACCTTGTATCTGAGAGGGGGGAAGTGATGGTCATCTACAAGCTTCAAAGCCACATCAAGCAAGCCTGAGCCACAACCTGCTATTCTAGATTTAGAGTTGTAGCCAGAGACAAATATGCCCCTAAGCATGCCTTCAGTCAGTGATACCTCTTCAAAGAATTGGGGACACTTCCTCTAGTAGAAGAATTTAGCTTCTTGCTAGTTTTGGAAGAGTTCCAGGAATTGCATTAAGCATTCCAGAGTTGTTGGTCATCCTTAAGCCATCACAGGTTGAGACCTCCCTTTCATGGTTGAAGGTTTCCCTCTTCAAAACATTAGGAGCACTTCCTCTAGCAGAAGCGTTGAGCTTCATGCTAAACTTGGAAGAGTTCTGGGAACTACACTAAGCATTCTAGTGTTGGTGGTCATCTTTAAACCACCTCCCTTATACCAACATTTCAGAGAGAACATTCAGCCTAGTGTTGCCATGCATTTTTTCATGTTTTGTATTACAACTCTCTTCTTGGACTCATACATAATCCTTTAGATTAAGGGGGGAATGCTGGACACCTAATCCTCTAATGGTTTGTGTGGAAGTTGAATAGTCTAAGGAAGTCCAAGAGACCTTGGAATACGAAACCAAAGGTCATATGAATGTACTATAAATGTCTATCATTTGTTAATAATAGATACAATATCATGCTTATCATTCATCTTCTGTTTCTACCATGTATGTGTTTGACACTATTAGTCATCCAAAAGGAATTATTCATTAGTCAAATTTCAACCCTCATGCAAGAGCCACTCAAAATTATAATTTAGTTGAAGACTTGGCTCAGTCTCCATTGGCTATGTCAACTCTTGAGGTGTTGTAAAACTGCCCCGTGCAAAAGAGGGCTTTACTTTCAACTATCGGATGCATGGATCCATCAGATTCGAAACTTGTTGTTTTCTCTCATGAAAAATATACACCTCGACTTCCAACTTAGTTTCATTTTATAAACGAAGCTGTCATTTGTGGTAAGAATATTCCTCGTTTTATCATGGATGAGGGAACCTCAACTTGCGTTATGTCCATGTCTTGCTGGAAGGTGACTGGTTATCCTCAAATGAATTAGTCACCTAGTACATTGAAAGCCTTTTATGGGAGAACATAAAACTTGTGGGATTTTGAACTCCCTACAAGTTGAATTGGGGGGAAAAACTGTGTCCATAGAAGTCGAAGTTATTGATAGACCTCTCGATTACAATATTTTATTAGGATGTACATGGGTTTATGTTGGTTGCTATTGTCTCGACTTACTTCTGTATGATTGCCTTTCCTCATAAAGGCAAGATTGTAGCCATAGACCAACTCATATTTTTTTCCTCTTATTCACATGTTACTAGAAGTGTCCCTCAGCATGTCAGAGTTAGGTTGTTGAAGGATTATTTGCTTATGAGGACCTTTTCACTCCCTCCTCTCCTTCTTGACAACTCATTTTTAGTGGCCTATATCAACATGATATCGTTTTCTACCATCCTGGCCTATCCATGGATTATAATAGATGAAAAAAAAAATCTAAAGTTTTGGCAACCAAATTCCGCTAAGCCCCATTGAGCTAGCTTACGAAGCTATTTATTTGTCTTGTATGATTTCCTCTTTTGATTCACTTAATTAGGTAGACAAATCATTGAACTATGGCACATCTTCCAATCCTTTCTCTTGTGTATTCCCTACTGACAAAAGCATCATGGAAATCATGATGTTGGACGATGTGTCATGGGATGAAGATCAACATTGTCCCTCCTTACCAAATTCCATTGAGGATAGTCTCAATGATGTATACTCAACCAATTATGTTGACATTTTTATGAATTTTGTCTCCATTCATGATGTTGATTTGGAAAAGAATCTTTCGAATATCAAGGAGATGATACCTCTTGACATTTCCATCAAACCAGGTGTTGTTAAAAATCTACACATTGGAGCATCTTGTTCTCCTTCTAAGATGGAGACTTATCGAGCCCTTCGTCATGAGTTATGAGATGTCTTTACCTAGACGTATGAGGATATGCTATGTATTGACCCAAATATAGTTTTACATGAAATTAAGACGTATCTTAAAGCCAAACCAATCTAATAGAGCCTCCATCTAATCCATCCCAAGAAGGTTATTGGTATTAAGGCTAAAGTTCAAAAACTTCTTCATGTTGGTTTCATATACCCCGTTCCTTTAACTGATTGGGTGTTGAATGCAATTCTTGTCATGAATAAACAAGACACCATTCGAGTATGTGTCGATTTTCAAGATGTGAATCATGAATGTACAAAGGACAATTATCCCACCCCATTTATTGACCAGATTGTTGATGACTATGCTGGCTATGAAATGTATTCATTTATGTATGAATTTTCAAGCTATAATCAAATCAACATTCTCCCAACAGAGTAACCTAAAATTACTTTTCTTTGTCCTTGGGGAAATTTTTCCTATAGGAAACTCCCGTTTAGTTTAAGAATGTTGTGGCCGCATTTCAATGTGCCATGGATTATTCTTTTCATGATATCAAACACATCGTTCAACCATATTTAGATGACCTCCCTGATCACTCAAAACATCGAGTTGATCATTTGATGCATCTTCGAGCTATTTTCCTTCATTATAGACATCATAATATTTTCATTAACCCACAAAAATGTCTGGCTTATGTCAATTCTGGTTGACTCTTAGGTGTCTTTATATCAAAACAAATAATTTGTATCGATCCATTAAAAGTACAGATAATTGTTGATTTTCCTACACCTTCTTCACTAGTTAAGCTTCAATGACTTCAAGGGAAAGCTAATTTAATACAAATATTCATCCCTAATTACACTAAATTGACCAAAGGATTCACTCACTTACTAAAAGAAGGTGTTCTCTTCCATTGGGATGACACAAATTAAAAAGCGTTTGATTCCATGAAATATGTACTGGTTCGGGCATCTCTTCTATAACCCCCTGACTATCAACGTGATTACTTCATGTATCTTGTTGCTTCCATTTATATTATAGCAATGGTATTGGTCCAAGAAGATGATTTAGGGACTGAACATCTAATTTACTATCTGAGTCAGAATCTTAATGATACTGAAATTAGATATTCCCACAAAGAAAATTTGGCTTTGGTGATCGTTCAAGATGTCCAAATATTTCTTCATTACATCTTGCTTTGGAAAAATATGGTTGTTTCGGATTATAACCCTATGAAATACATCTTTTCACGTCAATTTATGGGGGGAAGGTACTCAAAATGGATTTTCATCTTACAAGAATTTGGCCTACAGTTCATCAAATCTAAGTTGAAGAAGTCCCTAGTTTTCACTGAACTGATGTGTGATCTCCCTTTTCTTGATTCAAAATCTATATCTGAAGATTATTTTCCCGACAAGTAATTGTTTTTTATCTCATCCTATGACCCATGGTATGGATATTCCCTTATTTATCTCTATATCTAGAATTTCTGGTCTAATACCTCTCACTCAGAACAACTACATATTAGTTACCAAGCTCAAAATTACATCTTTATTGATGACACTATTTACCTTCATGGTATTGATATGATATTACGAAGGTACATCACACTTGAGGAGGCTGAGAAAGTCTTAAATGAATGCCACTATTGGGCATGTGGTGGACATTTATTTGGTTATGCTACTGCCTAGAAAACTTTTTGTGCTGGTTACTTCTATCCTGCCATCTTTCGAGACTGCATCCTCACTGTCCAGAAATGTCATATGTTCTAGATATATTATTGTAAGACTTGTGCTCCACACACTCCATTGCATCCAGTTATCATTTTTGGTCCCTTTATGAAATGGGGTATCAACTTCCTGACATGTAACCCTCACTTAGGCAGGGGACATGGTTATATTATTGTCATTGTTGACTATTTTTTTATGTGGGTCAAGGCAATACCTACATTTAACAACAATAGAAAAACGACTGCATACTTATTTTTCAACCATGTCATCGCACGATTTGGTGTTAAACAAGCAATAGTTATAGATCACGAAAAACATTTCCAAAATCATATGATGACTGATCTAATTTCTAAGTTGGGACTTTCCCATGAAGTTTTCACTCCCTACTAGCCTTACACTAATGGAAAGGTTGAGGCCACCAACAAAGTTCTTAAGACAATGATTCAATGCATGGTACAAGTCCCCAAATTAGACTAGAATTTGCTCATTTGTGTTGCTTTGTGGGAATATCGAACCTCAGTCAGTATGAATGCCAGATTCAAACCCTTTTAGTTGGTGTATGGTCTAGAAGTTATCCTCCCAATTCAATGCAAAATTCCATCACTGAAACTAGCTATCAAACTTCTTCTTGCCACTTTCATAGAGGAGGAGCATATTTTACATCTAACCCTTTTAGATGAAACCCGACACAATGCGACTATAGCTAATGAAGCTCATAAAAGACACATCAAGGCATATTATGACAAGAGTGTCAAGCCTTGAGTATTATCGGAAGGAGACCTTGTCTTGTTATATGACCAGGAGGCTGATAAGTTAGGTTCAGGGAAGTTTCAACCCATGTGGTTAGGTCCATACATTGTCAAGTGAGTCCTTGCAAAAGGGGCCTACAATTTAGTATATCTTGATGGAATTCCTCAACACAACCTAGAAATGGGTTGTACCTCAAAAAATACTATTCTTGATCTCAAGTGTAGTCTTCATTGTGTACATACTATCTATAGGTGTGTTGACTGTGTTTGCAGTGCGTCTTTTAGAGTTTTACATAGTTTCTGTTGATTCCCTTTTACGTTTGGTTTGCATATGTGGATATCTCTTGAAAATTTCATCGATTATGTTGATGGTGCCAATCGTAGTACTCATAACGTATCTTCTGCAGCATGAGCTTTATTTTCTCCAAATGGAAGGTTAGTCAGTCTGCAAGGGATTTGTATTGGTCGCTCCACCAACAACATCACTGCATATAGTGCAGTGGTCGAGCTACTATTTGATGGTATTTCACATGGTATCTGTCATTTAGTTGTCAGACTTGACTCACAACTTGTAGTACTACAACTTGTTAATGTCTATTCAGTTAGAAGTCCCACCATCTTCTGCATGGTTTTAATAACCTTCTAGAAAGAAATTTTGATTTCATACAATATGAACACATTTATAGAAATATAAATACATTGACAAATTCCCTAGCCAATCATGGTTTAGATATACATTTGCAACGAATGTAATTAATTTTAATTCACATCACATCATTTTGAAAATACAATAGAAACCCAAAAACACTGAAATATATATCTATATATATTATATATATATATCTATATATATATATATTATATATATATTATAGATATTATATTATATATATATAATATATATTTACAAAAAGTTGTGCTTGAGACACATATGGCATACATTTCCCATATAAAAAACTACATGCAATGATCTACTTAGACATAATCAATGGTGATCATGATAGAATGACACTGCACGAGCCATCTTGCACAGTAGTCGACCGATACAACTTGGTACTCATATGGTGTATCATTGAAGTCTCAATGGAATTTGGTCGACCACGGTATCATCAATTTTATGTGTCAACCCTTCCATGTGGCACTCTACCTTTGATAGGACCTCTACTACATATGGATCCCGTAGCATATATGATCCCACTGTAGTGACTCGTGTTAGTTCTACTACCTCCTCCTATTCTTGTTCCTTTGAACAATAGAGATATGAAGCACTAATAGGTCTAAATGGTCCCACAACTGCATGAAACATCAATAGTTTTGTCTCGAAAACATCAAAAAACACAAAAAAATTTATGAAACTCTCAAAACTTAAAAGGTCAAAATTCCTTATCTCCAGCACCCCATTTCTCACCTTCAAGAAGCATGAACTCATGGTCATCACGAAAATCCATGCCTATGTAAGGATAGTCATTAATCATGATAAATTGTCAGCACAACCATCTGAAGAAGGCTAGTGAGAAGTTGATCGCCAATGACCCTACATGTTAGTACATGTTCTCTATCCACCTCCTCATCCATGGAACCCTTGGATCGATAGGCTTGAGTATGATATGTTGAGGATGAAGTAACGAAACCCATTCTAATGTAAAGGAAACTAAGATCACACCGTATCGAAAGTTCTTTAGCTTTCCTTCTTTTTCCTTAGTCAGATGTTCTTTCATGTTGACCAAAACTCCCTCGCTCTAGTTGAAGAGTGTTGGCTCCAGACACTCCAATCCATATTTCATATATGATATGTTTGCCACATGAAATGTGGAGATACCTGTCAATCTTTCAATAATGAATACATTTTTTCTCAAAGGTAACCGTGTCACGTATTTTATACTGATCTTTCCTTTCTTTGTTGGCTAAGATCGAGGTCTATAATATGTGGCGATATAATATTTCACTGTCTGCCCATCGCTTCTCCCACCGAGGAGAGATATGGGGGAACCCATCATGGAAATTCATGTCAGAAAATAGATATACTCTACCTTTATCTTGAGTAGATTTTCCCCAAACCTGACTTCTTGTGCCTGAACATCCCATGAACTAACAAGGTATTTCAAAAACTCCATCTATTGCCTCATACTAGGAGCCAAAATAATTTTAGCAATCCATAGTTCTTTAAGGCCTAGATGGTAGCAAGATCATTTGCTACATTTAAATTGTGTTCCTGATGTTCTCTTCCTCTGCATATGAAATCCATTTTGTGTTGATGAACCCTTGAAACATCAACAATAGATTCATTAGGACCCTTTTCATCCAAAAATCTTGTCAAAATTTGAGGGAAAACTAATAAAAAAACTTTACATTTGTGCCAAACACACCCCAGGAGGGAAAACCAAAGAGTTTCACGTCTACTTGCAATGCATGACTGCCTATGTGCAATGCACTTTTTGACCCTCTGAGTTTGTGTTGGTCCTAGGGTGAAATTTTGGAACACCAGGGCCCTAAAAAACTTAAAATGTTTTGCTTGAAATCACAAAGTGGAACCACTGAAATAAAGAGAAATGTTTTCTCTCCTATATGGAAGTGACAGTACTCCAAATTGTCCACTAAATTTGCCACAATCAATTGTAGACGCTAGAGGGAAAAAGTACTCAGAACTCTCATTGTTAGAGGTAAATATGAAATTGTAAAAATGAACAATCATTTTGAGTATATATGGTCATATTTCTCATTATTTTATGCATATTTAATGTTTTGACCTAGTAATGATTCATTTTTACTATGAAATAGGTATGTTTAATCCTTTCTGTGTTGTTTTGAGTAGGTTGACAGCTGTTAATGGATTGTGTTGTGCCTTACACAGGTGATTTTGATAGAGGAGTACAATTTTATCTCTTTTTTGGGATCTTTAAACCTCTGGAAAAGGAACTCCTTGGAGTCATCTCTTAGCTCTTTTTAGACTCCCAAAACATGAAAATATTGTTGGGCACTTGTCTTTTCAAACTCATAAAAGCAAATGAAAATACATCTACTCATAATAAGTTTAACCCTTTTCCAAACAGAGATAGACTGTTTATGAAAAATGAATACCTTAGTTGAGCATGGCTAAAAGGTTATCTTGGGTATTTTTTTCTACCTTTTCAAACCTAACGGACTACCTACGAAAAGCGACATCTGGATTTTTCTTTTTTTCCTCTTTTTCAAACTCTATAAACATGAAAAAGAAGTTGAGTTTTACCTTTTTTGGACTTTTAAAAACCAAACAATGATGGACTTGTTGAACATGACAAGGTTGAACCATTCCTTCTTAGGGTTCTCTAAATATACTTAGAGGGATTCATCTAAAGGATGGACTTATAGATCAAGCATATATTATGTTCCTCAAGCATGTTAAAAAATAAAGAGGTACTAACTAGTATGGTTGGGGAAATTGGGAAAATAGGGTACTCCATTTTTTAATGGAAGTAAGTCACCCTTGAACACAACACTCTTCCACTTCATCTCTGTGACTATTAGGTTGGATAATTTACTTGCATTTTGGTTCATCATACCTTCAAAAAACTTCCATTTCCATTTTGGGTCAATGTTTCCAAATCAATTTCAGTGTCGTCATTGTGTTCAAGAGAATTCATTCAGCTTATATCCATTACAATGCTCTTAAGACTTCATTCCATGTTTTCCTTTCCTAATCCAGTTCCATATTAGCATACTTCTGATCATTCCTTCTCAATCATTATACCTATTTCGTGTCATTGATGGGGGATAAATCAAGGCCCTCATGCAATGGGTCGCTTCTTGTCGATAAAAACACATTGTCCAGGAAGTTAACTTAGAAACACCTATCGGTATCTTGGTGCTTGCATAAATTAATAAAAAGTTTTCTCACTATTGGCAACATGTTTACATAAATGGCCTTCGACCAAAATATTTTGTGTGGTGTTAAACATAAACTCATTTATTCACACCATATATATTTTGCTTGAGTACCTTGAGAGCCATTAACATCATCGGTGGTTTCTCTCGTGTCTATTAACTGCTTAAATCATTGTTTAGTAAATCATATGGTTTCTACCATGTTTGACCTTAGCTCATTAATTCACATGGTTATACTTGTACATTGATTGGTCGTGTGAAAGAGATAGAAGACCCTAGATCTAGTTTCTGCCATCCGGGCTGCGATTTCAGGATTATACAAAGATCACTATGTTCGATGGCTATGATCATACTGACATTCACCTATTCCTAGGCCCACCATTAGTCATCAGTGGACATGTATTTTTATCATTATCCATGTAATGTTAGCTTATGTGCTGAGTATGGGTATGCCACCCTCAACAAAAGGATGTCATGATGTAAGTGTATTGTAACATAAGATGAAGCTTACCAGTTTTTCTTAATCACGACTTGTCACAAGGTTAATAAATTTAGTAATTAATCATCATATTTAGCTTTGTGATTTAGGGGGCACTCTGTTATAGTCTATTTTTTCACACCTGATGATGGGCGCGGGATCCCCCAAGGGAAGTTTTGGGGCTTAGAGCCCAGATTTTTGTGAAAAATTGTAACTCCAATGTAAAGACTCCACATTTTGTGGGCGCGGAGCATGTAGCTTGCAAAAGAGTCATAGGGTTGTCCACCCTTAATTTTGTAATTGTAATGTTAGCTACAGAGATCTACCCATGGTTTGCGGACCATGGAATTGTATAAATAGAGCAAGGCTCTAAGTAGTTTGATAGATTCATAATGGAAGAATGAATGAGGTATGCAAGATAGATCTAAGGAGAAAAGTCTAGATTTGGGTCATAGAGTAGGAGAAGGATCTGCAGTTGAGTGCGCAGAGGCCTAGTAGTCCATAGCTGAGTGCGCAGACGCCTGCAGCTGAGTGTGTAGGCCGAGTTGAGTCTATAATAGTTGGAAGTATTAATAAAGAGAAGTTTCATATAAATTTTGTGTATTTATTTCCTGTCTTATGCATTGAATATATTGGGTAGAAATTGCATTGCTACTATTTAGATGATGCACGAATGTGTATAGTTGTATTGATTAAGTGAATGCAAGATAGAATATCTGTTTACATGAAGTTAACTAAGGTTTGTTAAGAAGATAAGTAAGGTACGCGATGTAGTTTGGGGAAATAGTGCAGTTCATTGCCCTAGCAGCACAGAAGCATCTCAGTCCCTAGTTAGGGCTACACAAAAGATGATTATAATAGATCGCGAAGGTATTAAAGGTTGGCACAAGTGCGTGAAGTAACCTGTGCGAAGGTAGGAATATTTGGACTAAATCGACACCACAAACATCTCAAGGGTGCAGAAAGTTGGTTCCAAGATCCCCCCATACTGCTCAGGGTGAGACTTCAGTCTGCATCTTCCAAGCTGATGCTGAAAGGGTCAGTAGTGTAGGGATTTATTTGGCCAAATAAATCTAAACCTGGGTTAGGCCCCCTCAAGCCAACAAATGGTTCCATTGCCGAGACTGGAATCTGCATAAAGATGTCTAATGTTGTATCATTGGAATCCAACTAAGAAGGAAATTGAAGGTTGGTTGGATAGAAGAATTCATGAGTTCGCAGTGTAGGAGAACAAGAACCCACGATTATGAAAAGAAGAGTGGCTAGACTACTACTTGTACACGGATATCCATGAAATCTTCTTCGCGTCCATCCCTACTGATCTATACGAGTGGATCGTGAAGCTAGAAAATAGCTAAGGAAGGTGGAAACTTGATGGTCCTATTGTGTGGACCCCAGAGTTAGTGCAAAGGTTGGAAGCATCAGAGGATAATATCGCATGCACTGTTGATCACTATCTCGATCATATTATAGGAGGATTAATTACTAAGTTCGCGGTTGACACCTCAATTGGCTACAACGAGGCAGAGAAACACTTTCTTAAAGGATTGCAAGGTAAGTACGTAAATTCTTTGAACACTTGGATTAAAATGCTATTGTGCAAAAAGAGGGTTATGCAGTTACCTTGATGTTCCAGGCTATGAGAAGTGGAAAAAATTATAGGAATGAAAGAAATAAGGGACCAGAAAATAGCCCCTTGATTTCACATCTACGAGGAGATGAGGAAGATCTCGTGAAGGTCTCACCACGAAGTGCGATCCATTTGATAAGGAACAGAATTCTGCAAATACCACCTCCACCCACACCACCACCAGCTTCACCACCATCACCTCCATCTTCATCTGTACCACCTCCACCATCACCACGATTCAATATGGCAAGCACAATGAAGTTTCCTGTGTTTAAAGGTTTGGGGAATGAAGATACAGGCCAATTCTGGTTCATGGTAAGGACTGTATGGGAAGCGCAAGGAGTTACATATGAAAATATAAAGAAAACAACATTGGTTACCACCCTGCAGGACTGCGCGCTGACTTGGTACATTAAGCACTCCAATGATAATCCAAATGTGGGAATTGCGGTTATCCAAGCAACTCTAAATAGAGAATTTATCAAGACGAAGTCTAAAGCACGGTGGATCATTGGATTCAAAGAGATCATGATGCTACTAGGCAAGACTCCGTGGGAGTTGGATCAGAGGCTGAAATGTACGATTCACGAAGCTAATATGAATTTGATGGATGGACAACATCATGAGTAGTTTGTAGCTTCGATAATGCCACAATTAAGGAGTGTGCTATCACAATAGAAGATAATGACTCAGGTGAAGGCCTTAGAGATTGATATGAGGCTACATGAGACCTTGACGTAGGATTCTAACTTAGGAGTTCAACAGATCTATGCGTAGCTGAAGAATTTATGCCTTGAGATGCAGAGTCTAAAACATGACAAGATAGCTCGACCAAAAGTGTGCGAAGAGGTATGGTGCGTAAAATGCAAGGGTCAGGGTCATGATAAGGACTACTGCCCAGTTTTCACAAATTACCTCGCAGGAGGAGGATCGATGCCCTGAAGACCATAAGTGCAAGTAGGACCTAGTGTGTTACTTGCTTTGTGGTGCACGATTTGTCAAATAACAAGAAAACACGCCACAGACAATTGTCACTTGTTACAAAAGTATACGCAAAACTTGCAATAGTTGTTCTGCAGGGACATGATCAGCCCACTTGTAGAAGCTATGAGTTAATGATGGATAGAACTCCCACCTATAGTGTTCAGGCCAAAATGCGGCCCCTTGATCAAAATATATGAATGGTTCAAACATGATTTCAGGGGCACAGACGAGGCCGAGGTGGAGGAGGACATGGAAGAGGTCACTGACTGTTGATATGATACAATTACGGAGGGCCAGGATATTATGCCCATGATTGCACAAAGCCAACGTGCCAATCGTGTTTGTATTGCACCTTATTTGATCATGAGATAGAAGATTTTCCTACACTTATAGTTAGGATACACAACAAAGGAGCCCTACCACCTCCCCCGACTTAGAACTGCAGATGATGAGGTCTGAGCGACATGAGGAAGATTCAAATGTGAACATTGTGTTCCGAAGTGGAATCACGATGGGAGATGACACAGGAAAACAACCAGAAGATAGTACTTTGGTTTGTAAAGCTCTGGCAAAATAAGTAGAGTTTTATTTGGAGCACATTTGGGAAACCTTCATGGAAGCTAAGAAGAGCTTCGTTGGTACCTCCACTTTAGGAAGCAAAGATAAAGCAGAGCCAGAGATGGACCCATCTATGCTTAAAACGTTCCTGGAAACATGTATGAAGCTACTGTTTGACAGTAAGGTGGTGAAAGGGTTGCAGGGACTCATTAACAAATGTTCTAGGACCGCACTAGGAGAATTGTATGTAGTTAGGAAGATCGGAAAACATAAGACAAGAACAGGAAGAGAAATGAGACTAATCGCGCAGATCAGAGAATATGAGATGGATCAAGTCATCCTGGATATAGGACCGAATGTGAATTTTCTGTTGAAATAGACATGGGAGAAAATGGGGTGACCTACGTTGTAGTGGTCTCCAATTCAGCTAAGGATGGCAAACCAGTAGAAAATAATACCCATGGGGTGATTGCAGGGAATCATTGTGGATATTGAGGGAGCGAGTGTGCTAGTAGACTTTAAAGTAATAGAGATTGTTGATGATAGAAATTCCTACCCCGCACTCTTAGGAATTGATTGGGCCACTAACATGAAGGAGGTGAACAATCTGAAAAAGTGAAAAATGATTTTTGAAAAGAAGTCACTACATGTATTTGTACCCTTGGACTCTACTAAAGGATCGCTCTATACGGAGCCAGTGCGTGACTATGAAAGTGATGATGATTTGGGCTGCATCTATAAGATAACAGCACGAAACTAGGACTTGGTGAATCCCACCATGAATGGGTGGATTGCATGGGAGTGCGAAATCTCCTATACCTTGATTCAGATGAGGAAACAAAGTGATGGCAAAATTGGTTACACAAAGTAACTACACTAAATTGTAATATGATGACAAGGTCGCTGCACTGCGTATCGACAAAGATAAGAGATCTACATTCTTATGATGGTCTAAGTGAGGTAGATACCTTCTTGGATAAATTTGAAAGGGAGGTGCTGGAAAATCAACACTTCCAGGCCTTGGACTAGGTACTGCATGCTACACCTACGAGATGGTGGGGTGCACACAAAGGGAGATTTGATGACTGGAGCGAATGTAGAAGGATGACGCGAACGTGATTTGGGAAGCCTAGGGCGTGTTTGATAGACAAGTACAATGGACGAGATGATCCGCATGTGCATCTGACTAGGTGGGAGCAGGCATATGGAAAAGAACCTACGTGGATGCAGATGAACTTGCACTGAAATGTATGTTCAATAAACATGTGTTGGGGGGGAAAATGTGCAAATGGCTCTTAATGTTGGGGAGAAATTATGTAGGAAGAACAGTTGTGCAGAAGGTTCTCCATGTAGAAGCACTCAACAAGGTATGTGACACCTTGAAAAAAGTATGCAACACGCAACTAAGTGATTGGGACTTGTGCGTACCTGCAATATTATGGGCTTATAGGATGACTTGCAAGAAACTAACAGGATAGACACCTTTTCGGCTTTTTTATGGAGTGGAAGCTATAATTCCTATGGAATACATCATGCCTAGTCTATGCATAACAACAATCATAGGTATGACGGATCATGGAGCCCTAGAGAAGAAACTCGTCTGGTTGGAGTAGATCGAGGAAGAATTATTTTTGGTTGGATTTCACCAGCAGGTCCAAAAGCAGTGCGAAAAGGCTTGACATGATTGACATATTAAGTTGCACACCTTCAAGGTGAATGATTTGGTGTTGTTATATGATAGTAAGTTTGATAAATTCCCAGTGAAGCTGAGAATGCATTAGCTGGGACCGTATGTTGTTAAGGAGATCACAGATGGTGGCATGGTGCAGTTGGTAAAGTTAAATGGAGAACTCTTCCCAAGAAAAGTCAATGGCAGTCATTTGAAGACATACAGAAGAGGCTTGGCCATCTGACTAGCCAACGAAAGCATAGTCTTAGTGCTCCATGCAGCTGAAAGGAGGCACAAGAGTATAAACTACTCTACCCGGGAGCTGTGCGATGTTAGGACTACGCGCAGTAGCGAAGTGTCACAAGGTCTGCGACAGTGTGAAGGTAGCTGTGCTACCATGTGGGTCAGCTGGAAAGTGACAATTATAATCACTATTCACGATGTGATGCTTGGTTTGTGACTAAGTGGAGTGGGCGGCAAGCATTTAAGGTGAACTTTATGGGCTAGATTCTTGAAATCTGCTGCCAATTGAGCATTAATGGACTGAATGTTGGGGGAGCCGTCGAATTAAAATTCAAAAGGTGCTATAAATTACAAAGGGATGTCCAGCAAACAACACTTGCCAATTTGAGGACTGAGTTATTGCACGCATAGACACTCTTGAACCCATACTTGTTCGATCTTCTAAAGGCGAATTCGTTGCTTGAGCAATTACCCAAGTCGTTAAGAGAATTGTGGAATAACACTATGGAAGCACCTAAGGAAGCCATGGATACCAGAGTAATGACTGCTGATGAAGCTGCATAGGCCATGATAGAAGTGGAAGACCCAAAAAGTGTTGGTATAGTCGCAGAAATCCCTAAATCACCATGCACGTCAAGACCCAAGAAAGACAAGAAAGCTATGGTACGAGTGCATGTATCCCCTAGGAATCCATTAAGGAATAAGCTTACCATGGAAGAAAAGGGGAAGGCTATCAATTTGGACGCCGATGAGGAGGAATAATTTGAAGAAATCCTGGTAGAGGAGGAGGAGGATGTAGAAATAGAGGTTGAAACCCAGGGTGTGGACCCTCTTACCAGGCCGCCTGCATATGTTCCTTCGTGGAAGGGTAAAGCAAAGGTACCCAAAGATATAGAGAGAGAAAAAACTCTCTGTAGACTCTGCCGCTCCCTGACGACATTATTTTTGAAGGAGCGCACCTAGGGCAAGTGCCTATACTGAAATTTGAAGACTGGGATCTCGCGGACCACAAGAAGTTCCCACATTTGGAAACCGTGTAGCTAATGCACCAAAAGAAAGATGTGCTGACTAGAATCATAAAGTTGGAGACACATAAATGGTTGAGAGGTGTGGAGAAGGAAGGACTATTAAACCTGCTCTGAGTACCACATTACCATCGCACCCCAGTGACCATTTTTGTCATCAGGTAGCTACTCTTCTTGGTGCATTATGGGTGCTTATGGTTGGAGGAGCCCATCCCCATCATAGACCATTTGATTCACATAATTACTCGGCTCCCTTGTAAAGGGGAGAATCTAGCAAACATCTTGGAGGGCAAGAGTGATGACTTGGCCATCACAGAGGCCATGAAGAAGAAGTTTAAGCTAGAGAAAAAGAAGAGAGGGTACGCCATTTCTAGAGTCAACAACCCTGCGGTCAGAGTCACAAGGTACATATTGGCAGGAAAGGTTATGCGGAAGTTGCACGTGAATGAGGTGCCCACGCCAATGGTTACACTAGCAATGCAATGTGTAGAAGGGGTCCAGTTCACCTGGGAAAACTAGTTATGTGGAGAGTTCCTTGAGAACTACCATAAGGCATAGGATCAGGGAAAAAAATTTCACTATGTGTGAATTTTGTTGTAAATAGTACTGGTGGCATGGGAATTTCCTGAAGACAGCTAGTTCCCAACGATCATGTAGGTCCTTTTGGAGGCAGCAAAGTACATCATCTTTGCAGTCATTGAGTCTTGGCCGCTGGATTGGCGCGCTCCAACTAGCTCCATGGTGGAAGCAGAGAAGTTCGCCACATAGCAAAAAAAAGGAAGAGGTGAAATTGCGGATGGCATAGTTGGCAGAAAAGCATAGAAATGAAGTGACAATATCTATGGCCCAAGTAGTGCATGAAATTGTGAAGTTGGTAGAAGAGCAAAAAAGGGAAGTAGAGGAAGAGCACAAAGGATGGAAGTCACCTTCACCCAAGGCAGAGACCGATACAGAGCAAGGTGGCATAGACCTGCAGATAGCATCCAGCCAATTGAAGAGGTAGGGCTGCAAAAGAAGTCAAAGGCTTCAAAGAATTCTTTCGATCCAATCACCCTCACTGAGGGGGATCTACATGAAATTGGCAAGATGGTGAGGGACATCACCACAAAGGACCTCCAACATTTTGAAGAGGAACACCAGATGGTGTTGGGGGCCCTCCGAGCACAGATACAGGAGTTACAAATGCACACTTTGAACGCTGGCACTGTGTCAACTAGCCTCACAGTAGGCATGCCCATGGCTAAGGTAATGCTGCACACCTGGATGACCAACACCATAGTGCTGCCAGATGGAGCACTCTTTATAGAAAATGAGGTTTCCAGGCCTATGGTCAGTGAGTTGAAGGGAATCAAGTTAAATGTGGTTGCAGTCCCTCGGGAGATGGCCTATGCTTTGTAGGATGGAATCACTACATAAATATGAGCTAGGGAGAGTTGCGTGCTCTAGGTAATTAGTGAACAACGCATCAACGTTGAACAAATAAGCTTACAACGTGATGAGGTAGTGGCGTAGAATAGACAGGTCATGCAGGTGGTGGAGGAATCCTGCCATATGGTCCCTGAGTTGGCCATCCAAGTAGAAGAACCAGCAGAGGTGCGCGTCCGGAAATTAGTAGCAGGGGTGCACAAGGCAAAAGAGGAAATGGCTAGGGATCAGTTGGAGCTGAACCTTCAGATAGTAGAACTACAATTGAAGGCACAACCTTCAACTTCGTTGGAGGTTAACGAACAATGTACCATCACAATTACAACAACAATAGTGGAGGTTAACAATGCAATGACAGACTTCACAAAGATTTTCAAGAAATTATTCGAAGTTCTCACTACCCTGTAGGAGGACCCAAAAATACAATGCCTAGAGATATAGGTGTGTGAGATATAGCAAAAATATGACGAAGTAAAAGGGAAAGTGCAAGTAGTTTCCCTTACATAGAGGATCGCAAGGATGCAGTAGTTGAAAGCACTCAAGGAAAAGGTAGATGTTGCTTGACATAAGGAAGTAGTTTTGAAGGTGTTCTTATAGCCGTGGATTGATGAGGCATCTATCATTATAGGCTCCATTGAAGCAAATCTCGCATAGCTTCAAGTAACATAGGTAAAGGTTCAAGGCAGTAGTTTAGCTATAACAGTCTTTGAACAACACGTTGAGGAAGTACCATAGGTAGTCGCTCAGTGCGTTGTCGATCTTGCAACAATCTGGGCAGAATTGGGAGGTCTTCACGCAAAGATCTCCACACCGACAGAGTGACTCAAGGGCAAGTCATAATGTTTGTGTTGGGGGCCTGTTGGGAACGGGATCCCCCAAGGGAAGTTTTGGGGCTTAGAGCCCATATTTTGGTCAAAAATTGTAACTCCAATGTAAAGACTCCGCATTTTGTGGGAGCGGAGCACGTAGCTTGTAAAAGAGTCATAGGGTTGTTCGCCCTTAATTTTGTTATTGTAATGTCAGCTGTATAGATCTATCCATGGTCTGCGGACCATGGGATTGTATAAATAGAGCAAGGCTCTAAGTAGTTTGATAGATTCTTAATGGAAGAATGAATGAGGTATGTGAGATAAATCTGAGGAGAAATGTCTAGTTTTGGGTCGTAGAGTGGGAGAAGGCTCTACAACTGAGTGTGCGGAGGCCTAGTAGTCCACAGCTGAGTAGGTGGACCCTTGCAATTGAGTGTGTAGGGCGAGTCAAGTCTATAACAATTAGAAGTATTAATAAAGAGAAGTTTCATATCAATTCTGTGTATTTATTTCATATTTTATGCATTGAATATATTGGGTATAAATTGCACTTCTACTATTTATATGATTCGCGAATGTGTATAGTTGTATTGATTAAGTGAATGCAAGATAGAATATCTCTTTATGCAAAGTTAACTAAGATATGTTAAGAAGATAAGTAAGGTACGTGGTGTAGTTTGGGGAAATAGTGTAGATCGTTGCCCTAGCAGCACAGAAGCATCTCAGTCCTTGGTTAGGGCTACGTGAAAGATGATTATAATAGATCGCAAAGGTATTGAAGGTTTGAACAAGTGCGCGAAGTAACATGTGCGAAGGTAGGGATAGTTGGACTAAATCGACACCACATACATCTCAAGGGTTTGGAAACTTGGTTCCAGGATCGCTCGATATGGCTTTGGGTGAGACTTCAGTCTACGCCCCACGAGCTGATGCCAAAAGGGCTAGTAGTGTAGGGATTTGTTTGGCTAAATAACTCTAAGCCTAGGTTAGTCCCCCTCAAGCCAACACCTGATCAATGAACCTCCTTATGGGATCAATCAACATCCTATTCCCCCTTTACATCATCATTGCATAAAGCCTTATGCATGACTCTCCCATTCCCCAAATTTTCTTCACTGAGCAGCATCATTTGAACTAGTTTTAGGACCAACACACCTTAGACTCTTAATAGACACTGTTCACCTATAGGTTGCTCCATTGTGGCCTACGTTGATTACCTACTTGTTTCCCTCTTTACACCTGTGTTGGTTCTAGAAATATGGGACGAAGAGAGAGAATCTCGAAGCCTCCATTTCTAGAAGCTTCCAGGATCTCTTGTAACCATCTATCTCAGATAAAACACTTGAATCCTATCTTATCCTATGCTACCTTGGAGTTTCCATCCCTTATCCTTAGATCTCATCCTCCCATCAAGAGTGGATCTCAATCCCAAGATTGCTAAAAGGATAAGAACTCCCAACTTACCTCACTCCTCTATATATTTACAGCCTTCCATATGAAAGGGGTTGGAGTTTGGAGAGTAATTCTACCCTTATGCCGTTGTTGTGATAACTATCCTTTCATGCATTTAGGGTGATTGGAAGTACACTTTGTGACAAAGGAAGGAGAAGTCAACAAATTGGATGAGATCTTCTACAATATCGACACTTATTTATGGTTGTAACTCACTCCATTTATATCAATACAAAGATTTATTTTGTTTTCCTATATGCGATGTTGTTATTTCATGTATTTTGATACCGTACGATATGTTAAATGAAGTAGATATATTATGCTACATAGATATCGTAGTTTCTTTGCTTGTGTTGTCTAGTTGTGTAGGTTTTAATTTTGGCAGTTAAAGCTAGGATTAGAGAATTCAAGCCAAAGAAGGAGCAAAACATATGACAAATTCCAAGTAGATTTCTTCCCCTTTTCTACTTACTTTAAGGAAAACATTGGGTCTTTTGTCATTTTGTTGTTCTAGGTTAGCCACCAAACCTAGGGGATATATTTCTTTCCGTTGTCAAAAATCCCACATAACAAGGGTAATATAACTCCTTGATGGCCTCTCATTAAGAGTACCAAGTGGGTGAGGATGAAAATAGTGAGGTGATTCGAATTGGATCCATGAAAATTTTCAGAGTTCTATGATTGTATCAAATCATGACAGACTTCAAAATTTTGTGAAAAAAATGAGCTATCAAGAAGGACCTCTGGATAGTGGCAGTTTGTAGCTAGCACAGAACGATGAGGACCTTAGTCAAAGTGTGTTGACTGAGGCCCATGTAGACCGCGCAGCGGTCCAAACTATCCATTGGGAAGCTCACATAATAAAATAGAGGCTATTTTTGATGCGCGATTAGCACCCTCGAGAAGGAAAATCCCCAAGCACTCGGTCACAAGGGAAGCTAAGAAACGATGGGAAAAGCACTAAAACCAAAGGCAGGTCCCGCGCACCAAAACCTGTGGAATATTGGAGGTGTTTCGGGTGGTAAGCGGATTTGGCAAGCGAACGAGAGTTTCAATACGTTGAATGACACGTGTCCAGCAGATGAGAGAGAAAACCATTCTCATCGCAGGCTAACATTCGAGCAAGTCAACCACGAGATATGAGCCATAACCATAGGATCTGGAGACCCCAGATCTAATGGTGGAGATTGCACCCGATGGGAGATTGAATTTGGCAAAAGAAATAGGCTAAAGCATATGAAGGTTTAAAGTTTGGTTTGAACGCTGAGTTCACAGATGAATCATTTCACAAAATAACCAAAATACTGAACCATTTTAGGAAGAACTAGTGCTCAGTTCATGAAGGGACAAGTGGCCATCTCCTTGTGAGATGTTACACAGTGGTGATGACGCAAAGGCAGGGAATTCCAAGCGGACAACATCAGGAGATCCAAAGAGATGGAGGAGGAAGCGAACAGTCATGAGACATATTAGCTTTAAGCCATGAAAAGACAAAGAGCCGAATACAACGGAGAGAAGAAGGAGACAATGAGACAGAGAGACAAAATAGAGAGTGGAGCATGTAGTAGAGAATAGAGAACTGAGCTGACCTGCAGAGCTAAGGCAACATCGAGTAGATAGAACTAGGCTTGAGAGGTTCAAGAAATCCCTGAGAGGATATCAGTCAGGAACTGAGTACCAAGCTAGACTCATCCCATTAAGACTAGTTGAGGTCGAGACTTAGTAAGGGGGAGTCTGTGCACTCTAGTGGCTTGGGGAATCCAAGAACCACCCTACTAAGCATCATCTGTTCTAGGAGACTCAAATTGAGCTCCTCATTGTAAAAACTCTACTTAAAGACATAATAAAAGAAGGCCACCGTTGACAACTAGATCGGAGACATAGCATAGGAGGATTGGGTGAATTCCTTATTAATTGTCGTGTTTTGCTATTGCTTGTTGTGTTTCTCTTACTGTTTTCCATTTTCCAGTGTGTGTATTTTGCAATCTTATTAATCTGTTGCCTAAGATAACATAGACACACACACCAGCACATGAGTCTGTAATAGCTTCATTAATTAATTAACTGAGATCACACACAAGCGACTTTCAGATCATGAGGGTTCCATCTCATACATCTAGTCACAATAGGTTTCCCACTAGTACTTGACGTGGGGGGAGTCTTTGAGGAGTGAAAAAGTAATATTTTCCCTATTGGAAAAATTGTGAACAATAAAATAACCTTGCAACAGACTTAACCATCTATCTATGGCATCTACATCTATCTAGCTTTCAAATATGGGAATGTTAAAGTCGACTTGTACCTTGAAGGGAGTGGTACCTCCAGAGTGGTTTTCAGAAGAAGATGTGTCACTTGTGGGCATTTTCCTATGGATCTGGTCTAGGTTTTCCATAATCACATTCCTTTGTTGCTTAATGGCTTCTTCGAGAAATATTTTGAAGGGATCTCATACTCCCTCGTCTTTATTTTCTTCTTCCATGGGCGGCCATTGGGGTTTACGAGGCTGGTATTGTAAAAGTTCAACTAGTTCGTTCCCTAACTTCTTATACCATGACCTCGTTGGGGACATGCAAAGAAAAATAGAGAAAGATCAGACTGCTCTAATACCACTAATCCAGACCTATGCAGGAACACAACAGTATACCGATAAAAACATAAACATAGAGACGCAACAAAAATAAATATTGGTTTCATTAATATCAAGCACTAAAATATTCTTACATATAGAATGGAAACAAACTAGCTTGGGCAATGATAGTTTATCTCTGAGAAGATATGTGGCAGCTACATTCCTTTGAGCTGTGTTACAATGAGGCTCAAAGGCCTATTTATTTTTGAGAAATAATGGAAAATCCTAAACATCCAAAAGCCTAACCCTAGGAGATGAAACACCAAAACCATAGGCCCCGCTGGGGTAAATTTGTACGTCAATTTCTTGGGGTTGTAACTTTGGAATACTATCTTTGTTTGACCTGCATGATAGCGCATTAGAAGGATCTATTCAAGGAATATAATTTTCGACTACAAATGTGACTCAAAGACTCACATTTTCTCATTTACCAAAAAAATCATCGTTTAGGGCATCAAAATGGCTCTAGAAGTTCAGGACCCAAAAAAATGCCAAAAATATTAAATTGTGCTACAATTAAGGAAACTGAAAACCTAAAATAAACAATGTTGGGGTTCCAAGTGGAATAGGACGGTGGCCACCAATATCCACCTAGATCAACCAAACTTTAGAATTTGTCCCATTTCGTGTTGCGCAAAGAGAATTGTAGAATAAATAGGTTTATAGGTTTGTTGACACGATGAATGTCCGTTGTGCCAGCAAAGGGAACCAACCCGATCGCAGACCCTAATTAGATCCGCTTTCGTTTGGAGTGGCTAGTTCCAATGGGTTTTAAAGGATCTCGTAAACTGTTATAGGTGTTGGAAGATTTATTCTGGGAGGAAGACTTCAATTAAATCAACAAAAGAAACAACTAACCTATATGTATCAAGTCCTATCTACACTGGTTCCACCTACTTATGCTAGTTCTCACTATTCTAATCTATCTTGCAGGAGCGTAATGAAAGAGATTAAACATCATATATAGATTCCAAGTCCAAATGGATCAATTACTAAATTCATCAATGAACAAGACTGTATTTAAGCTTGATTTCAATCTAATTATTCATACAAGAATACACATTCCTATTCCTACAAATAAAAATTGCAACTGATGTTTAATATAGCTTCGAATCAAAGGTCGCTCATGAGTTAACCATGATAACGAATTATATTCGAATAACCAAGACTAGTCATAAGATGTCTGTTATCACTATGCATAAAAACAAAACATATATATCCTTATTCTAGTCACAACACCCTGATTCCAAACATAAAAGAAAAAGGAAAATGAATCTGAAAAAAGGCTTCTTCTTGACCGAAACAATCTTATTTATTATCATAATAAAATTGACCCCTCTTTTGCCAAAAAAAAGTCCTTTAGCCATATCTAGAGGTAATACTTATGCAGCAAGACAACTGACCCTCAGTCTTCCATGACTTTCCACCTTCCTATTCTTTTCAATATACAACTTAAAATATACAAACATAGAACAGTCAATGAAAACATTGACAAGTTGAGGCCACATTTGTTGGAGAATTTTATTTCCTGGAGGAAATGAATGGATGCTGACAGAAAGAAGAATGACTACAAGCCATCTCTTCGCATCTGTATCGACTGAAAGTTATTCCCTATTATTTCTTGAAGGCAAATGAAGACACCGCGCTCATCATCGAACATCTGGCATGATTTAAGGTGTATCTGGAGGTAACAATGACTTGATGGATCTGCACTGTCAGGAGTACCTCCACTTAATATAGAGTGTGCCTCCATTATGCATTGTGGCAGTTTCATATCCTTTTCTTGTGGAGTATGTCTTTCCATGTTCCTATGATTATCATTCAAAGGTTGTGTTACTTTCTCGAATTTTATTACCACCTCACGATACCTTTGCATGTTTCGTTGCAGCCCTTCATAATGCTTATGCATCATCTCACCAACCTCACTTTTCTTCTCTTGGTCCTTGCCTATAGAAATAATTAACATTAGCTATGGTTATGAGAGATATGATAGAAATGCCCAAAAAAAAACCTTTCCTTCATTAAAAATTTCATAAAGAGACATACCCTGTAACTAGGAGCTATGTGAGTCCTTTGGGCTCTAAGTCTCAAGAGGGCGCGGGTGATCTTCATTTGGTCATGGCAAAATGATGGCTTTAAACTTGCTAGGCAATGAGGAACTGATGATTAAAGAAAAATGGATAGCCATGCGATGAAATGGTTAAAGTCTTTTGATACGGTGGGGATGCATTTCTTTCGAATTTGGTTTTCACTTATTCATGTTCGGTATTGTGAACTAAGAACACTCAAGGAATTTCCCCAAAATCTAGAGTTCAGGCATCATGGGAGGCATCAGGGGAAGCGATCACATGACGATCTTGGACTCCTACTATCTTAGGCAAGGTTTTAATGCCAGACACAATTCAACCTTCCAGAACATTTTGGTTGATTCCACGAATTATAGTATCAAGCATTTCATGAGACTCTTCAAGCATGCCTAGTCATAGTTTCCATTTTAATCTCAAAACGCATTGCAACCATAATTATTAAACCATTGAACCATTAAACTTTGAAGACATAATTCCATCTGAAAACTCTAGTTATCATTCGAAGAAATGAAAGATTGAACTTCTTAGGGGACCCATTCAAATTTGCCCCTAAAGAAGGTTTCATTAGGGTGGTGGTTGTGGCCACAACAAACTCTAATAGTGTTGTTCCCTGGAAGGAACAATAGCTAGTCCAAAAAGGTGTTGTTCCATTTAGGGAATAGCAGCTATTCCTTGGAGGGAATAGCAGCTGTTCCCTGGAGGGAACAACTAAAATACTCGAAAAATGGATAGTGGTTGTGGCCACAACAAAATGGCGAATTGTTGGGCTCTCGTACGAGTTTCTGAGTAGTAGGAAGCACCAACCTTGTCCTCATGTGGATCTCCACTTAGAAAGGAGGGGGCGCGCGAACCAGTTATATCTGTTACCAAATAAACTTTGATCCTAGAACATCAGGGTGTTAAGATAAAATCGAAATGGAAACTGTATAGATGGATAGGCTTGGGTTCCACTTTAGCATTAATTGCTTTAGGTAGGATAAAGACAAATAACTTCTACTTATTGATAGGGTTTTGACAGGCATTCTCCAATGGTTGTATTATGGGATTTATTAACCCTCCTCTACTTGTTTTCTAGTTTCAAAATCTTTCCCGGGCCATCAGCAGTTTGTCAATACCTACTTAGGTGTGTACCTCAGCTCTTTATCACACATCAAGCTTGAAGAATATATGTAGATATGTTTATCTGCACTTTATGTAAGAATTTTTAGTGCTATACTTTCGTATGATTGAATGGGGCGCAGTCATGGATCTTTCCATATTTTTAAACTACTTAAGCAAGGCTAGGCTTGCTATGTCAATCGATACTCTAAGTCCAGCAACATTCCCTACTCTAACCAGCTTCCCAAGCAAACCTGTCCTTCTAGATTGGCACAAGGACTCCACATTTCATTTTCTTTTAAATAAGTCCTTCCAGTTTTCGGGACAAGGACTAGAGCACAATTAAATTTGCCACAAGATAAGCAACAACGAGCTTAGCCCGTGAAAGGACATTTACTTGTAGATGACAAATATTGGAAATTTTAGTGTGGTGGGTAGAACCAATGGAGAATAACTACAAACCTTATAGGCAAGTATAGGCTAGGTCTGGGTGGTATTTTCAAAATGTAGCGTTCCGCCATGGCAGTCCAACCATGGTTACGCATTTTTTTGTTTTATAAAGATATCCCTACATGCTTCGGGTGTCTAGGTTATCAATAGAGCCTACCTAGTTCCCAACATATGCCAATGAGTGGCTTCGATTAGAATTTTACCCCTGATTTTTCCAGTTCTCAGAGGCTCATCAAAGGTTCATTTGACTTGAAAAGTAATAATGAATTTAGGATCTATAGACTCATCAACAAGTTGGTGAGGGAAGCAAAATGATAAAGATGATGAATGAGTGCAATCAAAAGAAACTTACAAAAGTCAAAAATGAAATTGAAAGACCGAAATCAAATGGCTGAAAGAGACTGAAGTTCAAAACAAAAGGAAGACAAAACTTTTGCATAAAATAGAAAGGAAAAAAGGAAAGAAAAATATAACTAAGCTAACAAAAAATAAAATAAATCCTAACCTACTCAGGAGGTAACCGCCCTCTGGTGGCTATTGGAAATACTTCTTAAGATGTTGGCCATTAACAGGGAGTTTTTCAGTTTCTCCCTGTAAAGTTTTTAATCTGTAAGTTCCCTGACCAATTTTTTCCTCAACTTGGAACGGGCCCAACCATAAATGTTGGAATTTCATGTGCTTACCTTTTAGCTCACTCAACTTATCCCATTTCAAGACTAGCTCTCTGACTTGGTAATCTTTATTTCCAGCCGGATGGCAATCACATCATATCTTCACAATCATTTGGTGATTCCTGAACTTATTTCTAGCATTATCTATCAATTCCTCCAACCTCACTAGTTAGTTGATCCTTTTTTGAAGTAAGGTTGAAGGGGTCCCTCTCGAGGCTTGGGAGAGCTATAAAGAGGGAAGGGAAATGTTGGGAGGCAAGATGGATTCCTGTCCATAGACGAGGAAATATGGGGAGTTTCCTAATGCTACTTTTGGGGTGACCCTATTGGCCCAAAGGGCGTTTGTTAGAGCGTTGTACCAATTCCTCTGGTTGTTGGTGACAGATTTACGAATTATGCGGATGAGATTTTATTTGAGGACTCTGCAACTCCATTTCCCTGGGGGTAATAGTTTGATGCATACCTTATGTGAATTGATTTATCAATAGAAAATTCAGTCAATTTAAGTGATTAAAAATAAGAAACATTATCAAATATGAGAGCATCACGGATGCGAAACCTGTTGATAATAAATTTCTCAATAA
This sequence comes from Pinus taeda, assembly GCA_000404065.3. Taxonomy (NCBI): domain Eukaryota; kingdom Viridiplantae; phylum Streptophyta; class Pinopsida; order Pinales; family Pinaceae; genus Pinus; species Pinus taeda. Next base: position 52,838 of record APFE030445013.1, on the reverse strand, counting down.
AAGATATTACCTCGTCTTCATTAACCTTCTGAAGTGAGATGGCTTCGGTCCATCTGGTGAAGTACGGTTGCCATGAGTATATACTTATGCTGCTGTGAAGAGTTCAGAGTGATATCACCTATGACATCTAGGCCCCATTGCTGGAATGGGCAATAAATTATAATGGGCTTGAGGGGAACGACTGGCTTTCTTTCTTGCCCTGTGGCAATTTGACACACATTACACTTTTGAGTGTAGGAATGTGAGCCTCTGAATACTGTAGGCCAATAATACCTAGCTCTTAATATTTTGTGAGCAGTGGTCTCTCCGCCATAGTGACCACTTGTTGGGACATCACACATTTCTTTCAAGACATGATCAGTGTCATCCTTGCTCCCATTCATAAGCTTGCCATGCTCTTTTCATCAATGAGTGCATTTTTTAATGTCTTTTCACAATGCAGGAACTCAAGTATTTTCTCAGCACCTTCGAACACGTGCCAATTTGAGATGTTACTAGGTACAGATGGTTTGAAAATTAATTCAACATAATATTTATTCTTGTTTAATCTAAGATCAGGAAAACATTTTGCAGCCATACCAGCCATCATATCGGCATCTTGGTTTTGCCATCGAGGTATGTTCGTGATATTAAAAGAATCAAAATTGTCAATTAAGCTCCATACCTCATGTTGGTATCTTACCAGGTGTGGTGAATTGCAATGTATCCTTTTCCTTACCTGGTCCACAATTATTTGTGAGTCACCAAAAAATTTAGGATTTCTCACATTCATATCAATGGCTTTCTTCAAGCCCTGTAGCACGCCTTCGTATTCTGTCATGTTGTTGGTGCATGCAAACTCCAATCGGTTGGCCATCAAATGTTGGTTCCCTTGCAGGTCAATGAGAATGCTCCCAACACCTACACCTTCTAGGCAGTTAGATCCATCAAAATAGAGTGTCCAAAACATAGAATCTGATGTTATATCAAATGAACTACCTTCTACAAAATTGGCCCTATCATCTACCATATTACAGGGTAGCTCATCAGTCAGACTATGGGGGAGAGCTTCCAACTATGTGTTTATTGCAGTTTCTTCAACTGTCTCTGCATGGAATTCTCCAAAATAGGTTTCCATGGCCCAAATTTCGAAACTATAATTCCTAAGGATAGATTTGGTAAACATTATAGGTTCACTGGGGTCATTTAATTATGTCACTACATACTTCATATATCTTTCTTGATCAACTCTCAGCATATCACCTTTTCCTTTCTGAGGCAACAAGATATGGGACCAATTAGTTGAGAAATACCCATTCAGGTTTGCTGACCAGTCCCTACTAAGTAGCATTCCATATGCCTCAGGTATTTCGACTACCACTATGTCAATGACTTGTGTGTACTATGGTTTGGCAGCCATCCGAATCAACACATCTTTCAATTCTCTAATTACTTTCACATTCGTTCTGTCCAGTTGCATAATTCAAGTTCCAGTTTTCTCAGGCATTGCATGAAGTTTTTTAGCAACAACATAAGGCATAACAGTGGATGAGGCACTAGAATCTACCAGGAAATTGTATGTGTTCATGTTGAAGATTTCAAATGTGATAAGGAAAGGTGGAGTCTTGCATTTTGATTTCCTTCCTATCATGGATACACTGACATCTTGAGGTGTTCGATTCATTTTTGACAAAGTGGATTCCATGGCTAATGGTGTTTGGGATGCACTGGGGGTTCTAATAGGCCTAGACATTGACTTCTTGGTTTGGCTAATCGGATTGGTGGGAGATTTGTAAACCATTCATTCATAGCTTTCAAAAGTAGATCTCTTTGCTGCATTAACTTTAACAAATCTAAGTATGTGATATTAGCTCGAGATTTCTTAAGATCATCTACAATATTGTAATCAATGTTATAAATAGGGTAGGGCAGGGTAAACATACCATTTTGTTGTTCTTAGGTGGGAGTTTACCATTTTGAGTCGCCTTCGTTGCATTTGGAGATGTATTATCTTTCCCTGGATAGTTCATGACTAGAATGCTCTTGGAATCAACATTAGGTTTATTCTTCTCAATAGGAAACTTGGGAGCAGATGCCTTCGAAGGGCGAACATCTTTCATTGTCTAGTCTATAGGCTTCATCATGTCCACAAGTGGTGTTGGTACCATTTCATTGCCATCCTTTTCTTCTAGAAATCCATCATTTGTCTATCTTTTTCTCCCATAAACCCCTCATAGTCCATTGAAATTGATTAATCAAAGCATTATAGTTGTTATTTTACATTAAATTTAATTTGTGAATTTTTATGTTAAAAATTAGAAATTTTCAACAAAATTACAGGATGTCATGAGTTCCTGTAAATGGTTTATGATGTGATACGTGGCATGGTAGGAAAATAAAAAAAAAGGATAGGAATGTGATCTAGGATGTACATACATGGTGAAAGATATATTCGACAGCGAATCTAAAGCTCCTGGATACATGGTCAATGCTGGTCAAACCCAACCTTTTTGGTCACAAAAGCAGCAAAAAGCTAGAGTTACCTAAACTGATTTTGTTTTGCTTTGGAAACCAGTTAAGATTAGAAAAGACAAAAGTCACCTTTTTTGTAAAAGTAGAAACATTTGCATGATAATGTATGTACATTCGATTATATACTAGAAGGGAAAGTTAGTGAATGAGGATAGGAGACAAGTAGATAAAAGGACTGCATATTGTATTGTCCAGAGCGTTGTTGTTCTTTTGTATTGTTTCCAGAACATTTCTCTTGCATGTGATTTGATTTCCAGAACTTAATTACAAGCATCGTTTTACCATTATAGTGCTTATGCGTTAACATTTTCATCACTTGAAGTTTCCTAAGTGTGCCATTGAAGAATGGACGGGCCCTACGTGGAGATTGGTATACTTTTATTTTCATTTCCATAGCGTTTTCGAATCTGAATAGTGTTGAATAACGTTTGATGTTATTTACTTACCTGAGAAGTTTATTGATTCCATTAGAAGTTCTTGCAAGTATGATTCATGGTAATAGTTTGAGACTTCGATTGCTAGATTATTGAACAAGACCTTGTAAAAGATTTGATCGACCATTGAATTTTGAAGTATCTCTGTGGACTATGTTTTCATGCATTTAAATTTTAGTGTGTTTAAAAGAGTTTTTGGTTCTCATGAATGCTTAGTGTGTTAGCTGGAAAGAGCTTTTGTGAATGATATCCTTGTAAGAGGGTTGAAAACTCAAACTAGTAACACGTTGTTTCTTTAGAACAGTTAATTAAATTAGATGATCTGAGTGTTAAAGTGTGAAAGGAAACATATTTCATTCTCCTGTAAAGGAGTGTTGTAGCCTGTCACTGTGGGCACTTAGTTAGGTAGATGAGATCCTTTTAGGTCTATAGATTTAGCACCCTAGATTGGCCACTACATTTTGGCGTCGTTGTTGGGGAGGCGCAGTTAGAGTATTTCAAAAAAAAACAAAATATAAAAAAAAAATTAAAATAAACAAAAACAAAACATAGATTTGATTTTAATTGTCATTTTAGAAGTCATTTTTTCTTATGCCTAAATCTAGAGATAATAAAGGTAGATTCATAAAAACCCCCCATCCAAAAACTAACCTACCACTAGGAGTAGACCCTTTAGGAAAAATTGAACACACAACACCAGCTAAGAAATTCACCATACAAAAATTAGAGGATAAACACAAATCAGGGAAAAGACTTACACTTATTGAGAGACAAATCCTATTGGCACATGAATCACAGAAGAAACATCTCCCTGAATCCTCTACAAAAAGAGAAAGTAGAAAAATAACTCAACAATATTTAGAACAACTCTTTGGAACACGTGACACTGAACATGCAATTAAATCACGAGAGGAATCTATCAAAATGGCTGATGAAGGAGGAGGATCAGCAATAAGACCCACTCTTGAACAACAACAAGATCAAAGAGAGGAGGAAGAATCATCCTCTAAATTTCCTATTCAAGAACCAGAAGACAATCATGATGAGGAAATAAAAATGAAAAACATACCTCCTTCTGTGTTACCAAAATTTTATGGCATGGCTTCAGAAGATCCAAATTCATTCTTGTTTGAGTTTGACATTGTATGTCGAACATATGGTTACACAAATGATGCCCATAGGCTTAGACTCTTCCTAGCAACATTAAAAGCATCAACACTAAGATGGTTCATGGGACTTAGTGAACATGCAATAACTGATTGAGATGGCATGAGAAGAATATTCCTAAAGAAATACCAGCCTTTTTGTAGATCGAAAGATTCTAAAGATGATATATTTAGGATGAATCAACAAGAGGATGAAAATCTAGAGGAGCACTTGGAACGATTTGCTTACAATTTACAAAAATCAAAACATTGATCCATGACCCTTGATCTCATTCGAACAATATTTTTGAAGGGAATTCGAGAGGAATACTTAGATGATCTTAATTCGATGGGAAAAGGTGATATTTCCACCTTACCTTTCGAAGAAATTGCTGATTTATGTGAAAAGTATTCTAGGAGAAAAGCCAAAGTTGGAAAAAGAACCATATCATCCAAAGCCACAAAATTTGCTTCAGCAAGTGTCACAAGAGCTGAAATAGGAAATTTGTTAGAAGAATTCAAAACAGATCTATTAAGTACCTTAGGAACTCAAATTGACACTCTCAAAGCTAAGAAAAGACAAGAAGAGGAAGATCAAATAATGGCTGTCTTT
>APFE030445013.1:5340-48125 GCA_000404065.3 Pinus taeda | reverse complement strand
AACTGACCCTCAGTCTTCCATGACTTTCCACCTTCCTATTCTTTTCAATATACAACTTAAAATATACAAACATAGAACAGTCAATGAAAACATTGACAAGTTGAGGCCACATTTGTTGGAGAATTTTATTTCCTGGAGGAAATGAATGGATGCTGACAGAAAGAAGAATGACTACAAGCCATCTCTTCGCATCTGTATCGACTGAAAGTTATTCCCTATTATTTCTTGAAGGCAAATGAAGACACCGCGCTCATCATCGAACATCTGGCATGATTTAAGGTGTATCTGGAGGTAACAATGACTTGATGGATCTGCACTGTCAGGAGTACCTCCACTTAATATAGAGTGTGCCTCCATTATGCATTGTGGCAGTTTCATATCCTTTTCTTGTGGAGTATGTCTTTCCATGTTCCTATGATTATCATTCAAAGGTTGTGTTACTTTCTCGAATTTTATTACCACCTCACGATACCTTTGCATGTTTCGTTGCAGCCCTTCATAATGCTTATGCATCATCTCACCAACCTCACTTTTCTTCTCTTGGTCCTTGCCTATAGAAATAATTAACATTAGCTATGGTTATGAGAGATATGATAGAAATGCCCAAAAAAAAACCTTTCCTTCATTAAAAATTTCATAAAGAGACATACCCTGTAACTAGGAGCTATGTGAGTCCTTTGGGCTCTAAGTCTCAAGAGGGCGCGGGTGATCTTCATTTGGTCATGGCAAAATGATGGCTTTAAACTTGCTAGGCAATGAGGAACTGATGATTAAAGAAAAATGGATAGCCATGCGATGAAATGGTTAAAGTCTTTTGATACGGTGGGGATGCATTTCTTTCGAATTTGGTTTTCACTTATTCATGTTCGGTATTGTGAACTAAGAACACTCAAGGAATTTCCCCAAAATCTAGAGTTCAGGCATCATGGGAGGCATCAGGGGAAGCGATCACATGACGATCTTGGACTCCTACTATCTTAGGCAAGGTTTTAATGCCAGACACAATTCAACCTTCCAGAACATTTTGGTTGATTCCACGAATTATAGTATCAAGCATTTCATGAGACTCTTCAAGCATGCCTAGTCATAGTTTCCATTTTAATCTCAAAACGCATTGCAACCATAATTATTAAACCATTGAACCATTAAACTTTGAAGACATAATTCCATCTGAAAACTCTAGTTATCATTCGAAGAAATGAAAGATTGAACTTCTTAGGGGACCCATTCAAATTTGCCCCTAAAGAAGGTTTCATTAGGGTGGTGGTTGTGGCCACAACAAACTCTAATAGTGTTGTTCCCTGGAAGGAACAATAGCTAGTCCAAAAAGGTGTTGTTCCATTTAGGGAATAGCAGCTATTCCTTGGAGGGAATAGCAGCTGTTCCCTGGAGGGAACAACTAAAATACTCGAAAAATGGATAGTGGTTGTGGCCACAACAAAATGGCGAATTGTTGGGCTCTCGTACGAGTTTCTGAGTAGTAGGAAGCACCAACCTTGTCTCATGTGGAATCTCCACTTAGAAAGGAGGGGGCGCGCGAACCAGTTATATCTGTTACCAAATAAACTTTGATCCTAGAACATCAGGGTGTTAAGATAAAATCGAAATGGAAACTGTATAGATGGATAGGCTTGGGTTCCACTTTAGCATTAATTGCTTTAGGTAGGATAAAGACAAATAACTTCTACTTATTGATAGGGTTTTGACAGGCATTCTCCAATGGTTGTATTATGGGATTTATTAACCCTCCTCTACTTGTTTTCTAGTTTCAAAATCTTTCCCGGGCCATCAGCAGTTTGTCAATACCTACTTAGGTGTGTACCTCAGCTCTTTATCACACATCAAGCTTGAAGAATATATGTAGATATGTTTATCTGCACTTTATGTAAGAATTTTTAGTGCTATACTTTCGTATGATTGAATGGGGCGCAGTCATGGATCTTTCCATATTTTTAAACTACTTAAGCAAGGCTAGGCTTGCTATGTCAATCGATACTCTAAGTCCAGCAACATTCCCTACTCTAACCAGCTTCCCAAGCAAACCTGTCCTTCTAGATTGGCACAAGGACTCCACATTTCATTTTCTTTTAAATAAGTCCTTCCAGTTTTCGGGACAAGGACTAGAGCACAATTAAATTTGCCACAAGATAAGCAACAACGAGCTTAGCCCGTGAAAGGACATTTACTTGTAGATGACAAATATTGGAAATTTTAGTGTGGTGGGTAGAACCAATGGAGAATAACTACAAACCTTATAGGCAAGTATAGGCTAGGTCTGGGTGGTATTTTCAAAATGTAGCGTTCCGCCATGGCAGTCCAACCATGGTTACGCATTTTTTTGTTTTATAAAGATATCCCTACATGCTTCGGGTGTCTAGGTTATCAATAGAGCCTACCTAGTTCCCAACATATGCCAATGAGTGGCTTCGATTAGAATTTTACCCCTGATTTTTCCAGTTCTCAGAGGCTCATCAAAGGTTCATTTGACTTGAAAAGTAATAATGAATTTAGGATCTATAGACTCATCAACAAGTTGGTGAGGGAAGCAAAATGATAAAGATGATGAATGAGTGCAATCAAAAGAAACTTACAAAAGTCAAAAATGAAATTGAAAGACCGAAATCAAATGGCTGAAAGAGACTGAAGTTCAAAACAAAAGGAAGACAAAACTTTTGCATAAAATAGAAAGGAAAAAAGGAAAGAAAAATATAACTAAGCTAACAAAAAATAAAATAAATCCTAACCTACTCAGGAGGTAACCGCCCTCTGGTGGCTATTGGAAATACTTCTTAAGATGTTGGCCATTAACAGGGAGTTTTTCAGTTTCTCCCTGTAAAGTTTTTAATCTGTAAGTTCCCTGACCAATTTTTTCCTCAACTTGGAACGGGCCCAACCATAAATGTTGGAATTTCATGTGCTTACCTTTTAGCTCACTCAACTTATCCCATTTCAAGACTAGCTCTCTGACTTGGTAATCTTTATTTCCAGCCGGATGGCAATCACATCATATCTTCACAATCATTTGGTGATTCCTGAACTTATTTCTAGCATTATCTATCAATTCCTCCAACCTCACTAGTTAGTTGATCCTTTTTTGAAGTAAGGTTGAAGGGGTCCCTCTCGAGGCTTGGGAGAGCTATAAAGAGGGAAGGGAAATGTTGGGAGGCAAGATGGATTCCTGTCCATAGACGAGGAAATATGGGGAGTTTCCTAATGCTACTTTTGGGGTGACCCTATTGGCCCAAAGGGCGTTTGTTAGAGCGTTGTACCAATTCCTCTGGTTGTTGGTGACAGATTTACGAATTATGCGGATGAGATTTTATTTGAGGACTCTGCAACTCCATTTCCCTGGGGGTAATAGTTTGATGCATACCTTATGTGAATTGATTTATCAATAGAAAATTCAGTCAATTTAAGTGATTAAAAATAAGAAACATTATCAAATATGAGAGCATCACGGATGCGAAACCTGTTGATAATAAATTTCTCAATAAAAGATATTACCTCGTCTTCATTAACCTTCTGAAGTGAGATGGCTTCGGTCCATCTGGTGAAGTACGGTTGCCATGAGTATATACTTATGCTGCTGTGAAGAGTTCAGAGTGATATCACCTATGACATCTAGGCCCCATTGCTGGAATGGGCAATAAATTATAATGGGCTTGAGGGGAACGACTGGCTTTCTTTCTTGCCCTGTGGCAATTTGACACACATTACACTTTTGAGTGTAGGAATGTGAGCCTCTGAATACTGTAGGCCAATAATACCTAGCTCTTAATATTTTGTGAGCAGTGGTCTCTCCGCCATAGTGACCACTTGTTGGGACATCACACATTTCTTTCAAGACATGATCAGTGTCATCCTTGCTCCCATTCATAAGCTTGCCATGCTCTTTTCATCAATGAGTGCATTTTTTAATGTCTTTTCACAATGCAGGAACTCAAGTATTTTCTCAGCACCTTCGAACACGTGCCAATTTGAGATGTTACTAGGTACAGATGGTTTGAAAATTAATTCAACATAATATTTATTCTTGTTTAATCTAAGATCAGGAAAACATTTTGCAGCCATACCAGCCATCATATCGGCATCTTGGTTTTGCCATCGAGGTATGTTCGTGATATTAAAAGAATCAAAATTGTCAATTAAGCTCCATACCTCATGTTGGTATCTTACCAGGTGTGGTGAATTGCAATGTATCCTTTTCCTTACCTGGTCCACAATTATTTGTGAGTCACCAAAAAATTTAGGATTTCTCACATTCATATCAATGGCTTTCTTCAAGCCCTGTAGCACGCCTTCGTATTCTGTCATGTTGTTGGTGCATGCAAACTCCAATCGGTTGGCCATCAAATGTTGGTTCCCTTGCAGGTCAATGAGAATGCTCCCAACACCTACACCTTCTAGGCAGTTAGATCCATCAAAATAGAGTGTCCAAAACATAGAATCTGATGTTATATCAAATGAACTACCTTCTACAAAATTGGCCCTATCATCTACCATATTACAGGGTAGCTCATCAGTCAGACTATGGGGGAGAGCTTCCAACTATGTGTTTATTGCAGTTTCTTCAACTGTCTCTGCATGGAATTCTCCAAAATAGGTTTCCATGGCCCAAATTTCGAAACTATAATTCCTAAGGATAGATTTGGTAAACATTATAGGTTCACTGGGGTCATTTAATTATGTCACTACATACTTCATATATCTTTCTTGATCAACTCTCAGCATATCACCTTTTCCTTTCTGAGGCAACAAGATATGGGACCAATTAGTTGAGAAATACCCATTCAGGTTTGCTGACCAGTCCCTACTAAGTAGCATTCCATATGCCTCAGGTATTTCGACTACCACTATGTCAATGACTTGTGTGTACTATGGTTTGGCAGCCATCCGAATCAACACATCTTTCAATTCTCTAATTACTTTCACATTCGTTCTGTCCAGTTGCATAATTCAAGTTCCAGTTTTCTCAGGCATTGCATGAAGTTTTTTAGCAACAACATAAGGCATAACAGTGGATGAGGCACTAGAATCTACCAGGAAATTGTATGTGTTCATGTTGAAGATTTCAAATGTGATAAGGAAAGGTGGAGTCTTGCATTTTGATTTCCTTCCTATCATGGATACACTGACATCTTGAGGTGTTCGATTCATTTTTGACAAAGTGGATTCCATGGCTAATGGTGTTTGGGATGCACTGGGGGTTCTAATAGGCCTAGACATTGACTTCTTGGTTTGGCTAATCGGATTGGTGGGAGATTTGTAAACCATTCATTCATAGCTTTCAAAAGTAGATCTCTTTGCTGCATTAACTTTAACAAATCTAAGTATGTGATATTAGCTCGAGATTTCTTAAGATCATCTACAATATTGTAATCAATGTTATAAATAGGGTAGGGCAGGGTAAACATACCATTTTGTTGTTCTTAGGTGGGAGTTTACCATTTTGAGTCGCCTTCGTTGCATTTGGAGATGTATTATCTTTCCCTGGATAGTTCATGACTAGAATGCTCTTGGAATCAACATTAGGTTTATTCTTCTCAATAGGAAACTTGGGAGCAGATGCCTTCGAAGGGCGAACATCTTTCATTGTCTAGTCTATAGGCTTCATCATGTCCACAAGTGGTGTTGGTACCATTTCATTGCCATCCTTTTCTTCTAGAAATCCATCATTTGTCTATCTTTTTCTCCCATAAACCCCTCATAGTCCATTGAAATTGATTAATCAAAGCATTATAGTTGTTATTTTACATTAAATTTAATTTGTGAATTTTTATGTTAAAAATTAGAAATTTTCAACAAAATTACAGGATGTCATGAGTTCCTGTAAATGGTTTATGATGTGATACGTGGCATGGTAGGAAAATAAAAAAAAAGGATAGGAATGTGATCTAGGATGTACATACATGGTGAAAGATATATTCGACAGCGAATCTAAAGCTCCTGGATACATGGTCAATGCTGGTCAAACCCAACCTTTTTGGTCACAAAAGCAGCAAAAAGCTAGAGTTACCTAAACTGATTTTGTTTTGCTTTGGAAACCAGTTAAGATTAGAAAAGACAAAAGTCACCTTTTTTGTAAAAGTAGAAACATTTGCATGATAATGTATGTACATTCGATTATATACTAGAAGGGAAAGTTAGTGAATGAGGATAGGAGACAAGTAGATAAAAGGACTGCATATTGTATTGTCCAGAGCGTTGTTGTTCTTTTGTATTGTTTCCAGAACATTTCTCTTGCATGTGATTTGATTTCCAGAACTTAATTACAAGCATCGTTTTACCATTATAGTGCTTATGCGTTAACATTTTCATCACTTGAAGTTTCCTAAGTGTGCCATTGAAGAATGGACGGGCCCTACGTGGAGATTGGTATACTTTTATTTTCATTTCCATAGCGTTTTCGAATCTGAATAGTGTTGAATAACGTTTGATGTTATTTACTTACCTGAGAAGTTTATTGATTCCATTAGAAGTTCTTGCAAGTATGATTCATGGTAATAGTTTGAGACTTCGATTGCTAGATTATTGAACAAGACCTTGTAAAAGATTTGATCGACCATTGAATTTTGAAGTATCTCTGTGGACTATGTTTTCATGCATTTAAATTTTAGTGTGTTTAAAAGAGTTTTTGGTTCTCATGAATGCTTAGTGTGTTAGCTGGAAAGAGCTTTTGTGAATGATATCCTTGTAAGAGGGTTGAAAACTCAAACTAGTAACACGTTGTTTCTTTAGAACAGTTAATTAAATTAGATGATCTGAGTGTTAAAGTGTGAAAGGAAACATATTTCATTCTCCTGTAAAGGAGTGTTGTAGCCTGTCACTGTGGGCACTTAGTTAGGTAGATGAGATCCTTTTAGGTCTATAGATTTAGCACCCTAGATTGGCCACTACATTTTGGCGTCGTTGTTGGGGAGGCGCAGTTAGAGTATTTCAAAAAAAAACAAAATATAAAAAAAAAATTAAAATAAACAAAAACAAAACATAGATTTGATTTTAATTGTCATTTTAGAAGTCATTTTTTCTTATGCCTAAATCTAGAGATAATAAAGGTAGATTCATAAAAACCCCCCATCCAAAAACTAACCTACCACTAGGAGTAGACCCTTTAGGAAAAATTGAACACACAACACCAGCTAAGAAATTCACCATACAAAAATTAGAGGATAAACACAAATCAGGGAAAAGACTTACACTTATTGAGAGACAAATCCTATTGGCACATGAATCACAGAAGAAACATCTCCCTGAATCCTCTACAAAAAGAGAAAGTAGAAAAATAACTCAACAATATTTAGAACAACTCTTTGGAACACGTGACACTGAACATGCAATTAAATCACGAGAGGAATCTATCAAAATGGCTGATGAAGGAGGAGGATCAGCAATAAGACCCACTCTTGAACAACAACAAGATCAAAGAGAGGAGGAAGAATCATCCTCTAAATTTCCTATTCAAGAACCAGAAGACAATCATGATGAGGAAATAAAAATGAAAAACATACCTCCTTCTGTGTTACCAAAATTTTATGGCATGGCTTCAGAAGATCCAAATTCATTCTTGTTTGAGTTTGACATTGTATGTCGAACATATGGTTACACAAATGATGCCCATAGGCTTAGACTCTTCCTAGCAACATTAAAAGCATCAACACTAAGATGGTTCATGGGACTTAGTGAACATGCAATAACTGATTGAGATGGCATGAGAAGAATATTCCTAAAGAAATACCAGCCTTTTTGTAGATCGAAAGATTCTAAAGATGATATATTTAGGATGAATCAACAAGAGGATGAAAATCTAGAGGAGCACTTGGAACGATTTGCTTACAATTTACAAAAATCAAAACATTGATCCATGACCCTTGATCTCATTCGAACAATATTTTTGAAGGGAATTCGAGAGGAATACTTAGATGATCTTAATTCGATGGGAAAAGGTGATATTTCCACCTTACCTTTCGAAGAAATTGCTGATTTATGTGAAAAGTATTCTAGGAGAAAAGCCAAAGTTGGAAAAAGAACCATATCATCCAAAGCCACAAAATTTGCTTCAGCAAGTGTCACAAGAGCTGAAATAGGAAATTTGTTAGAAGAATTCAAAACAGATCTATTGAGTACCTTAGGAACTCAAATTGACACTCTCAAAGCCAAGAAGAGACAAGAAGAGGAAGACCAAATAATGGCTGTCTTTTGTCCAAAATTCTGAAAGGAACATGCCTTAAAAGACCACCCATTAGAAAACATTCAAGTTTGTGCCTTTTGTACTGAAAATCATGATATATTTCATTGCTCTAAAGTCAAGATTTTGCATAATTGTAATGTGGCAGCTAACACAGATATGGAGAATGTGTATTTCATGGGCACAAAGAGACCATGGCAACCAAGACCTCCACCTCAATGTATGTTCCCAAACTAGAATTTGCAATTTCCTGCACAAGATCAGAGGTATGCTCAAAATTCGTGGAATGTACCCATTCCATGGCAGCACCAAAATTACCCACAACAATAATGGAGATAATCTCAGTAATACTCTCAACAATATCAACCATATCCTCAACCATATTCGCAGCCATATTCGCAATATCCTCAAACATATCAGCAATATCCTTAGTAGCAAGTTGTCTATCAACCCCAACCCACTCAACAAGCATTGCCTACTCCACCAATAAATCCACCACAATTACAACTTCCATCTAACCAACAACCTCCTAGACCTACTCAAATCCCTACTCAACCTGTACTAAATCCAAATAACAGAGCAGAGAGATCAGCTTATAATGTAGATGAGGGACCATCATATCCCACATTACCTTTGCAAAATATCAATTTAAGGTCTGGTAAGGTACTTCAAAAAGAATCTTCGATAGCTGATAAACAAGAAGAAAATGAAAATGAAACTACAACTCAAAGGAAACAAAACTATGACATAAAAAATAAACAAATGCAACCATTGCATCCACCGCCTTTTCCAGATAGATTGGTCCAAACAAAACTTCCCATGTCTATACCACAGTTTGTTGTTTTAGATGAGCTAAAGAATGTCTATATAAAAATTCCACTACTACAAGCCATAAAAGACATTCCCATATATACTAAAGCCATCAAAGAATTGTGCCTCAAGAATCCTACCAGGAAAAGAGTTGATCCATAAACTATTCATGTTATTGGACATTTAGTTGGCCTTATGACAAACACCATTTCAATGGAAAAGTATGTTGATCCTGGTATTCCCAGAGTCACTACAATCATTAACAACATACATATTCAAAACACCTTAATTGACCTTGGGGCCGCAATAAATGTGATGACTCTTGAAACAATGAAAACACTGCAGCTCACAAACTTGTAGCACACAACAATTGTTCTAGAACTCGCTGATAGGTCTAAAGTGATTCCTGAAGGGATTTTGGAGGACATAATTGTTTCACTGGACTCTTGGGAGTATCTAGTGGACTTTTTAGTTCTTCAGCCAAAATCCAATTTAGGAGGACACCTTATCATCCTTGGTAGACCATGGTTAGCAACTGCTGATGCATTCATAGGATGTAGATCGGGTAATATGATCATTTCACGAGGAACTGAAAGAAAACAACTCACTCTTTACCCATCAGCACAATCACCAGTAGTAGCACACAATTGATGGCTTGATGATAAATAAAAAGATAAGGCAGAAGTTCAATCTGTTTTCAACATCAACCAAATCTATGATTTTCAAGAACATAATAATGACGATTTGGTAGAATTGTTCCTTTCTCAACCTGATATTTCCGAAGAATTGAGAAATGACTAATACCATGCTGCAGATGAACTTTTGGTACAAAATTTTCAAGAAACATGCACCATTCATTCCTTGCAAACAAAATTTTAGAACATTTTTCCTATTCAATCTATCACAAAAACATAGAGCAAGACCATAGAGATTAGTCCAGGAAAAACTTTGAATATTGGCACTCATCTAGACTCATCTCAGGAGGAAAAATTGATACAATTATTGAGAAAATACCATAAAGCATTTGCTTGGGACTACACCGATATCCACGGAATTCACCCTGAAACATGCACTCACCACATTTATACAGATAATAATATCAAACCAGTGAGGCAACCACAGAGACAAATGAATCCCATGCTTCAATATATTGTTAGAGATGAATTACAAAAATTGTTGAAAGTCAATTTTATCGATCCTATCTCTGACAGTCAGTGGGTATCCCCTTTAGTAGTAGTGCCCAAGAAAAGTGGCAAGTGGAGGATTTGTGTTGATTATAAACAATTGAACAAAGAAAACCTCAAAGATTATTTCCCACTACCATTTATTGACCAAGTGCTAGACACATTAGCTAGGAAATTATCATTCTCTTTTCTTGATGGTTTTAGTGGCTATAACCAGATCAGGATAACCTTAGAGGACGAGGACAAAACCACTTTTACTTGTCCCTGGGGCACTTATGCTTATAATGTTTTACCATTTGGACTTTGCAATGCTCCAACTACATTTCAGAGAGCTGTATTAGCTATTTTTTCTGATTTAGTTCATGATTGTGTTGAAATTTACATGGATGATTTTTCAGTGTATGGTAATTCATTTGAGCATGCATTAGAGAATCTTGAAAAAGTTTTGAAGAGATGTATTGAAGCTAATATGTCCCTGAGCAATGAAAGTGTTTTATGATGTAAATGAAGGGATAGTATTAGGACACTATATTTCTTCTCAAGGCATTAAATTTGATCCATAAAAAATCCAGATCATTGTCAATTTGCCAATTCCGAAGACTCAAAAAGAGGTAAGAAGTTTTCTTGGGTATGCAAGCTATTACAGAAGGTTTATTGAACATTTTAGTAAAATAGCTTTACCTTTGTTTAATATTCTAGCAAAAGATACACCTTTCAACTGGAATGAGAATTGTCAGCAAGCTTTTGAAACACTAAAAGAAAAGTTATCAACCACACCGGTCTTAAAAGGACCTAACTGGAACCTACCATTTCACATCTTTACAGATGCATCTGATACTGCAGTAGGTGCCTCATTAGGCCAAAAAGAGGAGTATTTCCATTATGCCATCTATTTCATTATTAAAAATCTAACACCTGCCGAATTAGACTACATAGTCACTGAAAAAGAAATGCTTGCAATCATACATGCTGTGAATAAACTCCGACATTATATAACTGGTTATGAGGTTTTTGTACATACTGACCATTCTGCCATTAAGTATTTAATGAATAAACTAGTAACTAATGGCAGAGTTACCAGATGGCTGTTATTATTACAGGAACTTAATATCATAGTGTTAGATAGACCAGGTAAGGAGAATCAGGTGGCAGATTTTCTTTCTAGACTGCAAAATCCAGGTGAGGTTGTTTCGATTGAAGATTATTTTCCAAATGAAAATTTATTTGCAATTTCAATAGTGAATCCTTGGTATGCTGACTTGGCCAATTATTTTTCCACAGGAAGAACACCTCCATATTTTACTCCAAAGGAAAAGAAGAGGCTTATCAAACAAAGTGCTAGATATTCATGGGTTAATGGAGATTTATTTTGCACTAGTTATGATATGATTATTAGACGATGTGTAAGAAATGATGAAATAATTGATATTTTAAAATATTGCCATGATGACCCGTGTGGTGGGCATTTTGCAGCCAAAAGAACAACATTCAAGATTCTCAGTCTTGGATACTACTGGCCATCTATTTTTAAGGATTCCAAGAAGTATGTGAAGAGTTGTGATAGCTGTCAAAGAATGGGTAGGCCAACAGCTACAGATGAAATGCCACTTCAGCCTCAAGTACACTTAGAGCCATTTGAAAAATGGGCTCTAGATTTCATAGGACCCATCAATCCAAATTCCAAAGGAAAAAAGTACATCCTAGTATGTACTGATTACGTGAAAAAATGGGCTGAAGCCAAAGCACTAGTCCGGGAAACTGAAAAAAAAGTGGTAAACTTCCTTTTTGAAGAGATTTTTGTAAGGTATGGAGTACCAAGAGAGATAGTGACAGATCAAGGTACTTAGTTTACTTCAAAGTTAGTCAAAGACATCACAAAAAAATATCAAATCAAGCACATGAAAAATAAACCTTACCATCCACAGGCCAATGGACAGGTGGAATCGACAAATAAAACATTGGAAGGAATTATCACTAAGACCGTAGCAATGAACAGAAAGAATTGGGAAGAGAAGCTCAAAGATGCACTCTAGGCTTATAGAATCATGTGGAAGAACACTACAGGATTTACACCATATCAGTTGGTGTATGGAAAAGAGGTAATGCTTCCTATTGAATTTCAAATACATACTTATAAGATGGCTGCAGATTTAGGAATTGATCTCAATGAAGCCCAACAAGAGAGAATTCAACAATTGAACCAGTTAGATGAAATGAGGTAGCAAGCAGAGGAGAAAACACTCCTAATGTAGAAACAAAGGAAGCAATGGCATGATGCACACATCAAAAAGAAACAATTCAAATAAGGAGACTGGGCTTTACTCTTTGACTCTAAATTCAGAGATCATAAAGCCAGATTTACCACACATTGGATGGGCCCATATGAAATAGTTCAAGTTTATGAAAATGGATCAGTCAAGCTTATTACCATTGATGGAGAAGGCCACCCCTTTCTTGTCAATGGCCATAGGTTGAAACTCTATCATAAGCCCATCAGCAAGGAGGATTTTCTTCAAACTGTATCTCAGCAAAGGGAGGTTGAGATATTGCAGCCTTCAGCTGTGATATCTCTACCTTAGTTCATTTCGTTTCATTTAAAAAAAAAAAACATAAAAAAATTATAAAAATAAAAATAAAAATAAAATAATAATGGTTTAGATGTGAAAACCATGACTTTGGCACACTCTAACCCAGAATTCTTACTTGAAAACCAATCCTTTGGCTAGTAAGAATTCCTTGTTCTATTTGTTTATTGTTTGGTTCATCGCTTTAATAATGACTTGAGGAAAAGTCAAATATTTAGTGGGGGAGAAGCATCAACATTTTGTTTTCCTTATCTCATCTCCTCATTTGTAAATCTTCAAAGAATTTGTTTCAGTACTTTAGTATTTCAATAAAGGAGTTGTTTTTGTTTTTGTTGTAATTAGAGGGACCTGTTCAAGAAATATGCAGTGGGACCTATTCAGAAGACTATGTTACCAGTACCAATATTAGAGGGACCTGTTCAACAAATATCAAAGGGACCTGTTAAAGACTGCATTCAAGATACATCAGGCTACTTCAACAAAGTTTCAACATAGTTTCAGAGGTTGCTTATCATGAAGGCTACATCAACACCAAGGATCAAGGAAGTTGCACACACATAGTTCTTCATATTTCAAAGAAGTTTCAAATAGATTTCAAGGAAGCTGAATATACATTCTTCAGATTTCACAGGGACCTGTTATGGACAGTGAATACTAGTCATATTTGGTCAATGAAGATCAGTCCTACCTGTGCATGCCAAATCAACTTTTGGTCAACCAACAAGTGTAATGTATTGTTGTAATTTTTATTTTTAACATTTAAAATTATTGAATTATTTTAGTGTTAAATATGATGATTATGATTGCTTGTTATCAATTTCAAACACCCCTATACCCATCACCCTTATAACATTCCTAACTACTCAACTCTACTATCATTTCCCAACACACTTTAGCCTATTGCCATATTCCTCCTACGATTTTTAAATCTTTTCTTACACCACCCATTAAACCTTGTCATCGATCCATCATCTTTCCAATCGGCCAAGCACCAACAAGTAATGGACAAGTGGTGAATCATTGGAAATACAAGTGTTCAATGATTTCATTCTTTTTTGAATCAGCCAAGTTATAAAACGATTGTTTGACCCAAGTTGACTCATGCAACATCTATTCGTTATCATCACTCCAGCACTCCTTTAATGTATATGGAATTCTCATGATTGTACCTATGCAAACTAGTACAACTCCTCTATCTTTATGATGTGAATGCGCTCTGCATTATCATTATAGTAATTTGGGAAAGGTCAATTGTTAAGTTTCATTTCATAAAACTCTCAGTTTGTAAAAGGGCATTACCATATTAGTGATTCAAACTCTGTGATTTCAAAGAAGGTCGAGACAGTAGGCGCTACAAAGGTAGAGCATAGAAAATAGGCTCACCACGAGTTTCTACCTCCACCCATAATCCGAGGACATTAATCAGGTCACTGCCCAAGCAATTGAAGAAGGAGACCCCGAGAACCGAGGGCGCTACCAGGTTGGTTAAGTGGAGCACAGAACAGAGGTAACAAATCAAGAGACCCTTATTCAATTGTTGAGCATAAACAAAAAGGGTTAGAACAGGAATTTCTTTTTCAAAATGACCAATAGAGCAGAGCTTGAGACATTTGATAGTTCCCAATATCATGATGATTGTATTACGATTTTAAGGGAAAAGCAATGGTTATCCTTCCTAGAGAAATTTAATGGGAACAATGAAGAAGTGACCAAGCAGTTTGCATTCACATTCAATGGAGAGAAATCATTAATAAGAAACTTCTCTTTTAGGATTTCAGAAGATACCATAGGACAAACCTTGGGAATCAGTCCAGAAGGGGAAAAATATTTCAAAACAAAACAATTTAAGGAAAAATCATGGACTCAGTTTATGTCTAGGTCAAGGGTTTCCTCTGTCAACTGGAAAAAGGGTGTCCCTAGAAGCTGGCTAATGTACCCATGGGATGAAATGGTGTACATTATTTAGAAATTTGTTACATGTGAAGGTCATTATAGCATAGTATATCTATATCACATCAAACTCCTGTTGCACTTAAAAGGGAAATGCACCATCAGTCTACCATATTTCCTCTTACAAAGTTTGACTAAGATGTCAAAAACTATTAAAAAACAAAAGGGTAATGAAGATAAAAGTTTGTATCATTTTGGGTTGATTAAAATTCTAATTGAATTTGAGTTGCAGAGGAGGGGAAAAACATGGAAAGAATTTTTGGTTGCTAATCAAATTAAAGATGGAGAATATGAACAGGAATAACAAGAGCGCACAGAGTTTATGCTTGATATTGATGAGGAAATCCCTGAGTGCAAGTCAAGCAATGTTCCTCCACACAGCAGTAGTGTAAGGACAAGAAGGATGAGGAAATAAGCTACCCAGAAAATTGAGCAAGACAAAATCTTCACTACTTATACAAGAAGATCAAGGAGAATACAAAAGAACCAAACACAAGATGATCAACCAAAGTCAAATGCAAATGCACCAATGGACATTAAGAGCAGTGCTCATTCACAACCAAGACCGGAAGGAAAAGTGGAAGTCGAGAGTAACAATGGATAAGGGAAAGAGCCAGCACCTGCAAACAAGAAACAAAGAAGGTTAGGAAAACAAATTGAAAATCTAAAAGAGGAACTGATGGAGGAAAACATGCTAGAGAAGGTCATCAAGAAGGAGAATGAAATGTTGAGAGCTTAGAGCAAGAAGACTCAGTAGAAAAATGAGAAACTGAAGGAGCAAATCAAAGAACTTAAGACTAAACAAACCGACATTTGAAAATGGGCAACCAAATGGTATACTCAAAAGAAAGCTCTCAAAGAAAAATACAAGAATATGAAACATGAGCTCCACGTCCAGAAGAATGCCCAAGCTCAGAAGAATATAGATGCATTGCTACAAGCAGCAGAGGCTCAAGCAGGAACAGAGTATAAAGGGAGCACATCAGGATTAGCATGAGGACATGCTAAATCATTGAGCTTGGGGGAGATGTTGGTACCATTTCATTGCCATCCTTTTCTTCTAGAAATCCATCATTTGTTTATCTTTTTCTCACATAAACCCCTCATAGTCCATTGAAATTGATTAATCAAAGCAGTATAGTTGTTATTTTACATTAAATTTAATTTGTGAATTTTTATGTTAAAAATTAGAATTTTTCAACAAAATTACAGGATGTCATGACTTCCTGTAAATGGTTTATGATGTGACACATGGCATGGCAGGAAAATCAAAACAAAGGATAGGAACGTGATCTAGGATGTACATACATGGTGAAAGATATATTTGACAGTGAATCTAAAGCTCCTAGATACATGGTCAATGTTGGTCAAACCCAGCCTTTTTGGTCACAAAAGCAGCGAAAAGCCAGAGTTACCTAAACTGATTTCGTTTTGCTTTGGAAACCAGTTAAGATTAGAAAAGACAAAAATCACCTTTTTTGTAAAAGCAGAAACATTTGCATGATAATGTATGTACATTCGATTATAGACTAGAAGGGAAAGTTAGTGAATGAGGATAGGAGACAAGTAGATAAAAGGACTGCGTATTGTATTGTCCAGACCATTGTTGTTCTTGTGTATTGTTTCCAGAACATTTCTCTTGCATGTGATTTGATTTCCAGAACTTAATTACAGGCATCATTTTACCATTACAGTGCTTATTTGTTAACGTTTTCATCACTTGAAGTTTCCTAAGTGTGCCATTGAAGTGTGGACGGGCCCTACGTGGAGATTGGTATACTTTTATTTTCATTTCCATAGCATTTTCGAATCTGAATAGTGTTGAATAGCGTTTGATGCTATTTTATTTCCTGAGAAGTTTATTGATTCCATTAGAAGTTCTTGCAAGTATGATTCATGGTGATAGTTTGAGAATTCAATTGCTAGATTATTGAAGAAGATATTGAAAAATATTTGATTGACCATTGAATTTCAAATTATCTCTGTGGACTCCATTTTCATGCAATTGAATTTTAGTGTGTTTAAAAGAGTTTTTGGTTTTCATGAATGCTTAGTGTGTTAGTTGAAAGAGCTTTTGTGAATGATATCCTTGTAAGAGGGTTGAAAACTCAGACTAGTAACACGTTGTTCCTTTAGAACAATTAATTAAATTAGATGATTTGAGTGTTAAAGTGTGAAAGGAAACATATTTCAATCTCCTGTAAAGGAGTGCTTTAGCTTGTCACAATAGACACTTAGTTAGGTAGATGAGATCCTTTTAGGTCTATAGACTTTAGACACGTGCCTCTAAGTTTACCTACCTTGGTTCATATTAAATCTAGTCTAATCTAGCACCCTAGATTGGCCACTACAAGTGGCCCTTTGCTTCTTGTGTGGATTTCTACTGTAGTATCTTCTTCGTCGTCATCATTCCCATTTGTATAGAAATCCCATAGTACATTGACCTGAGATGCCTCGTCCAAGGGCTCTTCTACTTGGTACTCTTCTTCATCTTCTTGTTCTAGCTCCAACTCTACTATAGGTTCTTCTTTGGTAAGAAGCAATCCGATAAGAGCCAACTCTTCTATATTTAAATTCCCTTCGTTGGGTGGAGCAGGCAACACAAGTTGACCATGACCACCTTCTGTCTTTTTATGATAGAAAGGTTTGAAGGGTTTTCTATTGTTATAATCCAGGGTTTTCTATTGTTATAATCCCCTCCATTCCCACTTGTACTCTCTCCAGAATTCCTTTTCATATCGATGACTATGTTTGTTAATTTCTTAATGATCCGATGCAAACCTTCCACATCTGTGGTGTCCTTTTCCTTGATCTCAACCAATTTGTTATCACTCCCATTATTATTCTTAGATGATTGAGAGGATTTATTTCCTTTGGTCATATGATGACATGTTGTGAGGCTAATCATTTTGTTTTTGACTTTTACTGCTTCACTGATAGCACCCTGTAAGGTTTGTGCATTGCTCCTTTTAACCTACATCATGATAGGGACGGGGAGAGTAGTGATGTAGAATTTCATGAGAACATCATCAGTAGGTCTAGCATTAGTTGGGATTCTGTTGAACAAAGTGTTTAACCAGATGTTAAAATCCTTGACCTTTTCTTTGGTTTCCATTTTTAAATGGGATAGTTCTAAAACTAAGGCCACGAGTGTTTTGTCATCACTAAAATTGTATAAGAAGGCCTGCTAAAAGGCACCCCATGAGGTGATCGATCCTATTATCAAGCTAAAGTACCGTGTGGAAGGCGTACTAATCAGAATAAAAGGGAATAAGTGACATACCACATCTTCATTGGCTACCCCCAACATGTGCACGACTAGGAAGAAAGAGTGGATATGGTTATTAGTAGTGTCTCCCCGCTCAGGGTCGAATTTAGGCAATACTCTTTCTGCATTCTTGGGTAAGGCATGCTACTACCTAGGTACTGCTATGGCATCCTATGCATGGCAGGGAGGGAGTGCTCCTAGAGCAGGTGGGGATTGATTCCCACCTAGAGGAGGTGGTGGATGTTGATTCCCACCTGGAGGAGGAGCATTAGCCATATTATGGTTGAGGAGGTTTTGGTTGAAGGTTTCCCTCGGGTGTTCTTTATTAGGATTTCCCAAATCAAGCTAGGTATTACCTTTAGAGAGGGGATCCTCAGGAATTTCTTCCCAAGTAGTTTCGATACTTTGCAAGGACTCTAGCACAATATCTTCAAGGGAAGGGGCCGTAGATGTCTCTTCATTTATGGGACAAATCCTTGACTTTATTTTAGTTGTTAGAGGTAAAGAATGAAATATGGGGAGATGAGAAAGGGAATGAGCGTAATCACGAGTAAGTATTTCTACTGGTTGCTCTTGAGTGACAGGATACTCCCACAGTCTCTCTTCCTTAGGTGACCCAAACACGAGACTTAGAGGGACCTCTGCTTCTTCGAAGTGAGGCTCTTCCTAATGGGTGGAAGGATATTTTTGACCTTTATGATCCATACATTAATATTTTCGAATCCATGCACAACATTTATAGAGGAAATCCTGAAAGTTGTGGACGGTGGTTCAGGCCCTCCTTCTAGTGCCAATTTGTTGTCATGATGGATGTTCATTGTGCTAGCAAAGGGAACCAACCCAATTGCAGAACCCAATTAGATCTGTTTTCGTTTGGAGTGGCTAGTTCCAATGGGTTTTAAAGGATCCTGTAAAATATTATAGGTGTTGAAAGATTGCTTCTTGGAGGCAGACTTCAATTAAATCAACAAAAGAAACAACTAACCTATATGTATCAAGTACTATCTACACTAATTCTACTTACTTATGCTAGTTCTAACTATTCTAATCTATCCCATAGGAGGGTAATGAAAGAGATTAAACATCTTATATAGATTCCAAGTCCAAATGAATCAATTATTGAATTCATCGTTGAAAAAGACTGTATTTAATCTTGATCGCAACCTAATTATTCATACAAGAATACACATCATTATTCCTACAAATAAAAATTGCAACTGTTGTTTAATGTAGCTTCAAATTGGAGGCCGCTTATGAGTTAACCATGATAATGAATTATATTCGAATAACCAAGACTAGTCATAAGCTGTCTGTTATCAATGTGCACAAAAACAAAACATATATATCCTTATGCTAGTCACAACACCCTGATTCCAAACATAAAAGAAAAAGGAAAATGAATTTGAAAAAAAGCTTCTTCTTGACCAAAATAGTCTTCTTTATTAGCATAATAAAATTGACCCCTCTTCTGCCAAAAAATAGTCCTTCACCCATATCCAGAGGTAATGCTTATGTAGCAAGACAACTATACCTCGGTCTTCCATGACTTTCCACCTTCCTGTTCTTTTCAATATACAAACATATAATGGTCAATGAAACCGTTGACACATCGAGGTCAGATTTGTTGGAGAATTTTATTTCCTAGAGGAAATGAATGGATGCCAATGGAAAGAAGAATGACTGCAAGCCATCTCTTCACACCTATATCGACTGAACATTATTCCCTGTTATTTCTTGAAGGCAAACGAAGACATTGAGCTCATCATTGAACATCTGGAATGATTTAAGGTGTATTTGGAGGTAGCAACAGCTTGATGGTTCTATGCTGTCAGGAGTACCTTCACTTAACATAGAGTGTGCCTCCATTATGCACTATGGCAGCTTCATATCCCTTTCTTGCGGAGTATGTCTTTGCATGTTCCTACAATAATCATTCAAAGGTTGCGTTATTTTCTCAAATTTTATTACCACCTCACAATCCCTTTACATCTTTCGTTGCAGCCCTTCATGATGCTTATGCATCATCTCACCAACGTTGCTTTTCTTCTCTTGGTCCTTGCCTATAGCATAATTAAAATTAGTTATGATTATGAGAGATATGATAGAAACACCCAAATAAAAACCTTGCCTTCATTAAAACTTTCGTAAAGAGACAGACTCTGTAACTGGGAGATCTGTGAGTCCTTTGGGCTCTAAGTCTCAAGAGGGTGTGATGATATTTATTTGGTCATGACACAATGATGTCTCTAAACTTGCTAGGTGATGGGGAACCGATGATTAAGGCAAAATGGATAGCCATGTGATGAAATGGTTAAAGTCTTTCGGCGTGGTGGGGATGCATCTCTTTCAAATTTTGTTTTCACTTATTCACATTTGGTACTATGAACTAAGATCTCTTAAGGAATTTCCCCGAAATCTAGAGTTCAGGCATTAGGGGAGGCATCAAGGGAAGCGATCACACGACGATCTTGGACTCCTACTATCTTAGGTAAGGTTTCAATGCCGAACATGATTCAACCTTCAGGAACCTTTAGGTTGATTCCATGAATTATAGTATCAAGCATTTCGTGACACTATTCAGGTATGCACAGTCAGAGTTTCCATTTTAATCTCAAAATGCTTTGCAACCATAATTATTAAACCATTGAACCATTCAACTTTGAAGACATAATTCCATTTGACAACTCCAGTTATCATTCGGAGAAATGAAAGATCAAACTTGTTAGGGGACCCATTCAAATTTTTCCTCAGAGTAGGTTTTCATAGAGTGGTGGTTGTGGCCACAACAAACTCTAACCGTGTTGTTCCCTAGAGGGAACAACATCTGTTCCAAAAAGGTGTTGTTCCCTTTAGGGAACAACAACTGTTCTCTGGAGGGAACAACAAAAACACTCAAAAAAATGGATAGTGGTTATGGCCACAACAAGGTTTAAGGAAGAAAATGGAGGCAAAAAGAGGTATAAGGCCATACATGTTGTAAAGGGGTTTGCATAGAATAAAGGTGTAGTTTCTTATGAATATTTTCTCTTGTTGTCAAAATGAGTTCAATTATAACTATTTTAAGCTAGTAGAAAGAGAAGATTTTCATGTTGAGAAGTTAGATGTAAAGACAATTTTTCTCCACAGAGACTTGGATGCAAAGATTTATATGCAACAACCACTAGAATATGAGGTGAAAGGGAACAAAAAATTAGTATGCAAACTAAAGAAGAGCTTGTATTTTTTAAAGAAACATCCAACATAGAAGTATATGAAGTTTGGAAAATTTATGATAGAACAAGGCTATTGTAAATGCCATTTTAACCATTGTGTTTATTTTAAGATACAAGATAATCATAAATATATTATCTTGTTATTGTATATAAATGACATGATTGTTGCATGGTCTAACAAGTAGGATATAAATGTGATCAAAAGAAAATTAGATAATTCATTTCTTATGAAGGATTTGGGTGATATAAAGTAAATTCATGGTATGATAATAACAATAGATAGGAAAAATTATAAATTAACATTGTCGCAAAGTGAGAAAATAAAAAAGGTGTTAGAAATGTTTAAAATGAAAGATGCATAACTTGTTAGTACACCTTTGGCTGGCCATTTCAAATTGACTAGGGAGATATATCCCAAGACACAACAGAAGATAGAATAAATCTCTAATGTTACATATTCATCATCAGTTGGAACCCTAATGTATGTGATGGTGTGCACAAGTCTAGATATTGCACATGCAATGGGAGTTGTGAGAAAGTATATGAACAATCTAGGTAAAGATAATTAGAAGGAAGTCAAGAAAATTCTCATGTATTTGAGAGGAACTAATACTTAGGAACTATGCTTTGGAGGTGCAAACATTGTTCCATTGGGATGTGTTGAATCAAATATGTGAAGTGATACAGATAGTAGGAGGAGAACCACATGTTATTATTAAAGGTGGAAAAATAGTAAGATGGATTTTGAAATTGCAAAGGGGTGGTGCACTTTCAGCAACTAAAGTAGAGTATGCTACCATCATAGAGTCTAGTGAAGAAATGTTTTGGTTAGAAAGGCCCATGGAGGAATTACGAAAGAATTAGGAGAACCACTTGTTGTATAGTGATAGTGATAGTGTCATTACTCTTCCAAAGAACTCAGCCTTTCATTCTAAGAATAAGGATATACAACTCATGTACCATTTCATATGATTAATTTTGAAAGAGGGAAAATTGACGCTGTAAAACATACATGGTAGCCAAAACCATATAGACATGTTAGAAAAGGTAGTAATCAAGGAGAAAATGAGTTTCTACTTAGTTTCAGTTGGCCTTCAAGCATGATAATGAAGATGAGAAACTAACCAAGTTAAATCTTAAGCATAGACTAGCAAGTGTAATAGTAATGTGAGTCTCTAAGAGGGAGATTGTTGATTGTGGAGCTTGATTGTCTTCCTAATTTAGATGCATTATTTTAGCCACATTTGGACTTAAGTTCCTGAATTTGGGTTTAGGGGGGATTGTCCCCCTACTATTTCCACTAGGGGGTCCAGGGGGTCATAAACAACTATTTGGAGTACCCCTTGATATGGGTTTGGAGTAACACCCTCATTGAGAAGTTTAAAAAAAAAATTCCTTGTAAAATATTGTAATTTAATAGTCAATTTGGCCGCATGATGATTAACTCATAGATTTGATTGTAGATGTTATCTTAAGTTTTTTTCCCTAGAAGGAAACACTCTTTTTATGAGTGAACTTTGTTGTGGCCATGTATTATTGAGATAGCATTTTAATTGAGAGAGATGAAACCATGAGAGGGATATTAGGAGTTTGTATCAAATGTGTTGTAGCTTATAATACATTCATTTTCTTGGATGGAATAAAATGAAGGGGTGGCCATTTCTCTATAGAAATAACCCAAATTAGGTGAACCATGTATATTGGTGCCTCGTTTGTATTGTTTCATTCTATGTTTTATTTTCACATTCATTTTTATTTTATTGATATATGATTTCATTCCTAATAATCTGTACATCTAGGTATTTGGAAACAAAGAGTTTAATAGTAGTTGGATTCCATGCTCCACTTCCCTCTTGGGTGGTTTTGATTTTATTTCTATGCGATTTTATTCCAAAAAATCTATACATCCAATTTTTTTGCAATGGAGAGTTCAACATAAGTTGGATTCCATACTCCACTTCCTCTTGGGTGTTAACCCTTTAATATCTTGGAACACTCTCCTATATGCATGTAGCAACCATTATATTTGTTGTTTTCATTTTTTAATGCACCCCTATAGGGATTTTTTTCTCTTAATGACTCCTCACTAGAAAAATTTTGTCTTAAAAATGGTAGTACATAATGCTTGCTACAACTGATAAATCAGTTGGCTTGGTTGGAACTTACAAGTGAAGTGTCGTACTTATGTCAATGCACATTGATTATGAATGATTTCCCATATTTAATGAGGAAAAAATAGTTATATCTATGTATTAATATTGAATCCCACACATAAATGTAGGGACTCCGAAATACAACTCATCATACATCAGGTGGAACTACATCTAATTATACTTCATCAATAAACTTAGCATTGATAAATTTTATCCTACATTGTTTTGTTACCTTAATTTCTATATCTTACCCATCCCATTGGATATGGGATAGGATGATATTAAACCTCCCATCCAATTTTGTTGACCAGATCCACTAATATGACATTATCTTGTGAACCTAAGTCAAACATGGCATCAACCTTAGCCTTGTTTACCTAGATATTAATGTGTAAGAGTTTGGTCATCTCCTTCTCTTGTCGATGGTTAAGGATACTCAAGTTCATCTCCTTATGCATTGAGTTACACATAACATTCTCATTCACATCATTGTTTCTTTCCACTTGATTTCTTGAATTTGTGCTAGCAAGATTTTTTTTATTCTTGTCCCTTTTTTTAGTTCTTAAGGTTCATCTCTAAATGAAATTTCCAACCTATGTGTGGCCATTAATGTCTTAGTGATTTCATTTATTGCTAGGATCCTTGCACCGATCTCTAGTGGTTGTTGTCTTCTTGTCCTTTACTCCTTTCCACTTCTTCTTCCCTTAAGAGCTTGCTATTTCTCTTTATGCTTCAAACCACTTGACTACCCTTTATTTTGGCTTATGTTTTCTAAGTATTGTTCCTATACACAAAATTGATCCATTTTTATTGGATTTGTTGGGCGCGGGATCCCCCAAGGCAAGTTTTTGGGCTTAAAGTCTAGATTTTGACCAAATCTGATGTAAAGACTCCATGTTTTGTGGGTGCGGAGTGCGAAGATTGTAAATCAGTCATAGGGTTGTCCACCCTCATTTTTGTAATGTATTGTCGGCTTTAGAAATCTACCCATGGCACGCAGACCATGGGATTGTATAAATAGAGTGAGGCTCTAAGTTGTAAAGAAGAAGATCAATGGAGAAAATAGAAGATTTGAGTCTTATCTAAATGTAGAGTCGAGTCTTTGGGCCATATAGTAGGAGAAGGCTTTGCAGTTGAGTGCATAGAGGCCTAGAAGTCTGCAGCTGAGTGCGCGGACCCCTGCAACTGAGTGTGTAGGGTGGGTCAAGTCTATAACCTTCGGAGAAGTAATAAAAAGAAGTTTTACATCATTTTTGTGTATCTTTTTCCTGTTTTTTGTATTGAATGTATCATATATAAATTGTATTTCTATTGTTTATATGATGTGCGAACTTATATGAATGTGTTGATAAAGTGAATATAAGATAAAGTATCTGTTTACGCGAAGATAACTAATTGTTATAAGAAGATAAGTAAGATCCACAATATAATTTGGGGAAGTAGTGTAGATCGCTACTAGGGCAGTGCGAAGTCACCTCATCCCTAGGTGAGGGCTATGTGAAGGTGATTATAATA
Source organism: Pinus taeda (assembly GCA_000404065.3). NCBI lineage: Eukaryota > Viridiplantae > Streptophyta > Pinopsida > Pinales > Pinaceae > Pinus > Pinus taeda. Next base: position 23,263 of record APFE030445013.1, on the reverse strand, counting down.
GATCGCAAAGGCCTCACAGGTTAGGATAGTGCATGAAGCAACTTGTGCAAAGGTATTCACAATTGGACTAAACCGACCCCTCAGACATCTCAAGGGTGTAGAAACTTGGTTCCAACATCCCCCCATGCTGCTTCAGGTGAGATTTCAGTCTGTGCTCCATGAGCTGTTGCCAAAACGGCCAATTGTACAAGGATGTGTTTGGCTAATTAACTCCGAACTTGAGTTAGGCCCCCTCAAGCCAACAAATGGTTTCGTTGCCAAGACTAGAATCTGCATAGAGATGTCTGATGTTGTATCATTGGAATCCAACTAAGAAGGAAATTGAAGGTTGGATGGATGGAAGAATTCACGAGTTTGCGATGCAGGAGAACAAGAATCCGGGACTGACAAAAGAAGGGTGGTTACACTGCTACCTGTACACAGAGATCCACAAAATATTTTTCACATCTTTCCCTACTGAGTTGTACGAGTGGATCGTAAAGCTAGCAGATAGCCAAAGAAGGTGGAAGCTCGACAATCCTATTGTATGGACCCCAGTGTTGGTGTGTAGATTGGAAGCATCAAAGGATAAGATAGTGTGTGTTGTTGATCATTGGCTCGATCAGATTATAGGAGGATTCATTACTGAGTTCGCGGTAGATACTTCAGCTAGCTATAGTGAAGCAGAGTGATGCTTTCTCAAAGGGCCATGAGGTAAGTACGTACAGTATCTGAATACTTGGATTAAAATGCTATTGTGTGAAAAGAGGGTTATGAAATTATTTTGATGTCTAGAGCTATGCAAAATGGAAAAACTTACAAAAACGAAGGAAGTAAGGGACCAGAGAATAACCCTTTGATTTCACCTCCGCGAGGGGATGAGGAAGAGCTTACGAAGGTCTCACCACAAAGTGTGATCCATTTGATAATGCAAGGGATTCCGCACATACCAGCCCCACCCACACCACCACCAGTTTCACCCCCTTCACCTCCATCTTCACCCGTACCACCACCTTCACCACCGCCAGTCAATATGGCAAGCACGATAAAGTTTCATGTTTTAACGGAGTAGGAAATGAAGATCCAGACCTATTTTGGTTTGTGATAATAGCCGTATGGGAAGCGTAGGGAGTTACCAATGATAATATAAAGAAAGTGACTTTGGTCAGCACTCTACAGGATCGCGCGCTGACCTAGTATATTAAGCATTCTAATGACAATCTGAATGCAAGAATCACGGATATCCAAATTGTGCTAAACAGAGAATTTAACAGGCCAAAGTCAGAAGCAAAGTAGATCATTGGATTCAAAGAGATAAAAATGCTACTAGGCGAGACACTTTGGGAGTTGGATTAGAGACTAAAGTGTACAATTCACAAAGCTAATATGACTTTGACAGATGGACAACACCGCGAATGGTTTGTAGCATCACTAACACCGCATTTGAGGAACATGTTGTCACAACAGAGGTTAACGAATCAGGTAGAGGCCTTGGATATCACGATGAGGATGCATGAAACCCTGATGTAGGATCCTAACTTAGGAGTTCAGCAAATCCACGTGCAGTTGAAAAACTTGTGCCTTGAGATGCAGAGTTTGAAACAGGACAAGACAACCGACCAGAAGTGTGCGAAGAGGTGTGGTTCACAAAATGCAAAGGTTAGGGTCATGATAAGGACCACTACCCTATGTTCGGGAATTACCTCATGGGAGGAGGACCAATTCCGTTAAGGCCAGAAGTGCAAGCAGGACCTAGCGGGACACATGCTTTGTGGTGTGCGATTTGTCAAATAGGAGGAAAGCATGCTACGAACAATTGCCGTTTTTTATAGAAGTACATGCAGAATTCACAACAGTTGTTTTGTAATTTTTGTAGATTGATTGGACATGATGAGTGCACTTGTAGAAGCTATGAGCTAATGATGGATAGAATTCCAGCCTATAGAGTTCAAGCTGAAACATGGCCCCTAGACCAGAATGCAAAAGTAGCGCGAACTAGATTTTAGGGGTGCAGACAAGACCGAGGAGGAGGAGGACCTAGAAGAGGTCATTGACAGCTAATATGCTACAATTGTGGAGGGTCAGGACATTATGCTCATGATTGTACGAATCCAATGCACCCATCATGTCTGTATTGTACCTTGTTTGATCACGAGATGGAAGATTGTCCTACACTAATAGCTAGGATATGCGATAAGGGAGCGCTACCACCTCCCACAACTCAGAACCTGTAGATGATGAGGTCTGAGCTGCATGAGGAAGATCCAAATATGACCATTGTGCTCTGAAGTGGAATTGTGATGGGAGATGATAAAGGAAAATAGCTTGAAGATAGTACTTTGGTTCGCAAGGCTCCAATGAAAGAAGTAGAGTTTGATTTGGTGCACGTTAAGGAAACCTTCATGAAAGCTAAGAAGAGATTTGCTGATGCCTCCACTTTAGGAAGAAAATATAGATTGGAGCTAGAAATGGACCCATCTATACTTACGATGTTCTTGGAAGCATGCATGAAGCTACCGTGCGAATTGGAGAATATGAGATGGACCAGGTAATTATGGACTTAGGATCGGATATGAACATTCTATCAAAACAGACATGGGAACACATGGGGAGGCCTATGCTGCAATGGTCTCCTATTCAAGGGCAAATGGTGAACCAAAAAAAGATAATACCTATGGGGAGATTGCAGGGAATCACAATGGATATTGAGGGAGCAAGTGTGCTAGTAGACTTTGAAGCGATAGAGATTGTTAATGACAACAATCCCTACCCTCCGCTCTTAGGAATTGATTGGGACACTGACATGAATAGGGTAATTAATCTAAAGAAGCGCAAGATGATTTTTGAGAAGAAGTATCTGCACACAGTTACACCCTTGGACCCTGTGGAAGGATTGTGCTATACAGAGCCGATGCATGACTATGAATGTGAAGATGATTTGGACCACATCTACAAAATAACTATGTGAGAGCAAGATTAGCTAAATCCCACTGTGGAGAGACAGATCTCATGGGAGCGCGAAATATCCTATACTTTAGATTTTGATGAGGAGATAGAAGGATGCCAAAACCGGTTACACGAGGTAACCACACTTAATTGTAACATGATGACAAGGTCACTATGATATGTATTGACAAAAGCGAGAGATTTGCCTATGTATGATGGTTTAGGTGAGGTAGATGCTTTCTTGGACAGATTTAAAAGGGAGGTGTTGGAGAAGCAACGTTTCCAAGCCTTGAATTGGGTACTACATGCTACGCCTGTAAGGTGGTGGGGTACGCACAAGGGGAGCTTTGAGGATTAGTGTGAATGTAAGAGAATGATGCGCACATGGTTTGGGAAGACTAAAATATGACTAGCAGACAAGTATGATGGACAGGATGATCCACATGCACACTTGGCCAAATGGACGAAGGTCTATGGAGAAGAGCCACAACCTGAGTGGGTGCACCTATTTTGTCATACCCTAGATGTTATACTTGTGAATTGATATATAGAGATGGAGCTCCACCATGGGATAAGTGAATGGGATATCCTACACGAAGGGTTCATGATGACCTTCAATTTTGATTATAAATGGTGGGACAACATTGATGAAGTGCTACAAGAGGTAAAGGTAGCTATCTTTAGGATACCATAGTAGCTGGTAGAGTCAATTCGGCATGAATGGGCTACTCAGTTGAGCTGCGTGCTAGAATGTTATAATTTAAGTGCTGAAGAAGAAGACAAAGATCCGCAGAAAATTAACATTCCAGAAATTGAAGGCCATTGCAAGGTTCAAGGACTGCAGATTGAGAACCCTGACATCACCACACTGGTAAAACCGAAGCGGGTGAACATTGGTACAAACTCCGAAGCTAAGTTTGCAATTCTTAGCGACTACTAGGATGACATGATGGTGGATAAGGTCACTGAGTTACTCCATGAGTACCAAGACTTATTCCTAACCAAGTTTATGGATTTAGAGGGAATAATCGGAGGTTTAGGAATGATGAGGATCATGTTAAAACCTGACGTGAAGCCAATTAAGCAGAGGCCTTACCACTTAAATTCGAAATAAAAGGAGAAGGTCCGCATAGAACTAGACAAAATTCTCACAACAGGAATCACTGAGCCAGTAGAAGAATCTGATTGGTTAAGTCCAATGGTGGTGCAGGAAAAGAAGCAGAGGGACAAAATAAGAATATGCATGGATCTCAGAAAATTGAATGTCGCTTGTGTGGACAATCCATTCCCAACTCTGTTCACAGATGAGGTGTTGGACAATGTTGGTGGGTAGGAAGTGTATTCTTTCACTGACGGGTTCTCAGGGTACCGCCATATCAAAATCGTACTGGAAGATAGGAGCAAGACAACCTTCACGACTAAGTGGGGCTACTTTCAATACATTGTCATTCCATTTGGGTTGAAGAACGCACCATCCATCTTTTCACGCGTGGTTGTTGTAGCATTTAAGGAATAAATTCACAAGTTCTTGGAAGTTTATTTTGATGATTGGAATGTATTTAGACTATTTAAGCACCATGTAGCAAGCATACACTTGACGTTGGATACTTGCCGAAGATACCAAATCATGCTTAACCTTAAGAAGTGTACGTTCCTCGTTCCTTTCAAGAACCTGTTGGGACATGTGGTTTGCAGACAGGGACTAATGGTAGATCCTGCGAAGATTGTGGTGATTCTAAATTTGTAAGCCTTGTGAAGTGTGAAACAACTGCGTGCTAACCTAGGACATATAAGGTACTATAGGAAGTTCATCAAAATCTATGCCCAGATCACTGCACAAAAGGAAAAGCTGTTGAAAAAAGATGTCACATTTTGCTGGAATGATGACTGTAAGAAAAGCCTAGATGTATTGAAAGAAAATATGGTAACTGAGTTGATCCTGGTCTTCATGAACTGGGACAAGGAGTTTCATGTCCATGTTGATGCATCATGTATAGTGCTGGGAGTGGTACTAACACAAGATGGTGGAGAGGGCTTGGACCACCCTATCACATTCACGAGTCATAGATTGTCTAAAGCAAAAAAGAACTATTCCATCACTGAACGCAAGGGACTGGCTATGGTGTTTGCACTCTAGAAATATTGACACTACTTGCTAAGGGGACACTTCAAAAAGTATACAAATAATTCCACACTGAAATACTTGGTCAATAAGCTTTTGTTGGGGGAGTGCATATGTAGATGGCTTTTATTGTTCCAAGAATATGATTTTGAAGTTGTTGTGAAAGCTAGAGGATTAAACATAGGACTAGATCACCTGTCACGTATTGAGACATGAGAGGAACCTACTAGTCTGGAGTAAGGATTACTAGATGTAGAACTATTTTCTATGTGCATAGTCGATGGAAATTTTGAAGATATAATCCACTTTCTTAAGACTAGAACTGTGCCAAAAGAGTACTCCGTCCAACATAAGAAGGAACTAGTAGTATGCACGGTAGATTTCTCTGTCATTGCGGGCACCTATATAAGATGGGAAATGATGAGATACTATGAAGGTATGTACCTAAATTTGAAAGAAGCCATATCCTCGTGGATGCGCATGGGGGCACTGTAGGAAGACATTATGTAGGGAGAGCGACTGCGCAGAAGATTCTTTGTGCAAGGTTGTGGTGGCGGACCCTTCATCAAGATTCAAAAGCAAATTGCAAGGCCTATGATGTATGTCAAAGAAAGAGTAAACCATCGTAGAGGGACGAGATGCCTTTGAATCCGCAAATGACACTGCAGCCCTTTGAAAAGTGGGCGATCGACTTTGTAGGATCTATCAAACCTCAAGGAAAAATGGGCGTGAGATATATTATCACTGCGACAGAGTACCTAACTTGTTGGGCAAAAGCGCAACTGTAAAAGATTGCATAGCCATGAATTTTCTATTTGGACACGTATTGACACGATTTGGATGTCTGAAGATCTTAATGAGTGACCGTGGTACACATTTCCTGAATAAGATGATCAACACGCTGACATAGGAGTTTCAGGTGTATCATCAGAATAGCACATAGTATCACCCACAAGCCAATGGGATAGTAGAAGCATTTAAAAAAGTACTGGGGACTGCACTGACCAACGTATGCAATGCACAACGAAGTGATTGAAACCTGCACATACCTGCAGTATTATGGGCTTATAGGATGACATGCAAGAAACTGATGGGACAAACAGCTTTCCGACTAGTCTATGGAGTGGAAGTCATAATGTCGATGGAATACATTGTGCCTAGTCTACACATAGTAGCACTCACAGGTATGATGGACCACAAAGCCTTAGAGGAAAGACTCGCATAGTTGGAGGAACTCAAGGAAGAACAATTTCTAGTTGACTTTCACCAACAAGTACAAAAGCAGCGTGAAGAGGCATGGCACGATCGAAATATTAAGTTGTGCACCTTTAAGGTGAATGATTTGGTGTTATTGTATGATAGTAAGTTTGATAAATTCCCAGGAAAATTCAGAATGCATTGGTTGGGACCATATGTTATTAAGGAAGTCATATATGGAGGCGTGGTGCAGTTGGTAAAGTTAAATGGAGAACCTTTCCCAGGAAGAGTGAATGGTAGTCGGTTGAAGCCATACACAAGTGACCCAACTATCTGATTAGCCCAGCAAAGAATAATCTTAGCACTCCAGGTTGCTAAAAGGAGGCACAAGACTATAAGCATATGCAGGGAACACAGGAGTAGATACAAGGAAGTAGTTCAGATACAACAGTCTTTGAACAACATGTGCAGGAGATACAATAGGTAGCTGCTCAGTGCATTGCTGATCTTGCAGTAGTTTGGGGGTAGAATTGGGAGGTCTCTGCGCAAATATCTCCGCACAGGGCGAGTCATGATGTTTGTGTTGGGGGCCTGTTGGGCGCAGGATCCCCCAAGGCAAGTTTTGGGGCTTAAAGCCCAGATTTTGACCAAATCCAATGTAAAGACTCTGCATTTTGTGGGCATGGAGTGCGAAGATTATAAATGAGTCATATGGTTATCCACCCTCATTTTTGTAATGTAATGTTGACTTTAGAAATCTACCCATGGCATGCAGACCATGGGATTGTATAAATAGAGTGAGGCTATAAGTTGTAAAGGAGAAGATCAATGGAGAAAATAGAAGAATTGAGTCTTATCTGAGTGTAGAGTCGAGTCTTTGGGTCATACAATAGGAGAAGGCTCTACATCTAAGTGCACAGAGGCCTAGTAGTCCGCAACTAAGTGTGCGGATCCCTACAGCTAAGTGCGTAGAGCGGGTCAAGTCTATAACCGTGGGAGAAGTAATAAAGAGAAGTTTTACATCATTTCTATGTATCTTTTTTCTATTTTGTGTATTGAATGTATAAGATATTAATTGCATTTCTATTGTTTATATGATGCATGAACTTATATGAATGTGTTGATAAAGTGAATATAAGATAAAGTGTTTGTTTACGTGAAGATAACTAACTATTATAGGAAGATAAATAAGATCCGTGGTATAACTTGAAGAAGTAGTGCAGATCGTTGCTAGGGCAGTGTGAAGTCACCTCAACCCCTAGTGAGGGCTGCATGAAGGTGGTTATAACGGATTGTGAAGGCCTCGCAAGTTAGGATAGTGCTCGAAGCGACCTACGCAAAGGTATTCACAGTTGGAATAAACTGACCCCTCAAACATCTCAAGGGTGCGGAAACTTGGTTCCAGCATCCCCCCATACTACTTTGGGTGAGACCTTAGTCCGTGCTCCATGGGTTGTTGCCGAAAGGGTGATTAGTACATGAATTTGTTTAGCTAATTAACTCTGAACCTGGGTCAGGCCCCCTCAAGCCAACAATATTGAAAAACATATCCTTATTTCTTAGATGGCTATGTTGAATACCTATATACTAACGAAATAATTATATACTTATATATACCTATATAATTATGGTGTAGTCATGTATACTCTACCTTTGACTATGACTAAATTATTTCCATTAGATTTGTTGGTCCTCTACATATTTGATATAGTAGAATTGAGTCTTTATTAGGGTTTTAAAATCATAACACATAGTTACTAGGGGATCCCCCTCCAACCGAAGTGTCTTTGTAGGGCCTTCCTGTAGGGTTAGGGAATGGACCTCTAGCTTCACCCTAGTAAATACTATTTTCGACTCCTCATCTAAATGGTGAATGCTAAATTATATTTCTATTTTGTGCAACCAATAATTCAATTTTAAGGCATCAATCTCACCTTGATATGACTTGATGTTGACCTTCACTTCCATCTGAGTAGGGATTATGAATTGATGGCACTCAAAAATTTCCACTCTTTTTTGGGTTCTTTCTTGTTACTTTTTTTGAGTTCTTTCCTTGAGTCCTATCTTGGGTCGTCATGTTCCCAAAAAAATTGATTTGATTGAACCTATAATTTATTTTTTTTTAACCTTATTTTTGAGCATCACAAGGAAGTTTGTAATGAAATTAATATCTATAGCCTATGCTTCTTACTTCAAGAATCACTACAAGGAAAAGACCTTCAAGTGGAGGTTTTTATGGAGGCCCCTATAAAAATAGCCTAGAAATTCATTTATAACAAGAGGCCACTAGCGGAGGTGAGCATGCATATGTTTTAGCAGATATTTATTTGATGGTGCATATAAATTATTCAAGCACAATGGAACTTTACTATCCATACACACACCAAAGCTCTATATAACATGGTGCATCATGTATTTCATTTTTTTTTTTTTAAGTAAAAAACCATGGTGCACTAAATAAAAAAACACAATGGTGCTTGAATATTCGCTAGCAAAAAACTTCTTCATAAAGTAAAATGTCCCAGTGCTATTCGACAATGACATCTTATAAAGGGTAACAATATAAAATTTTTAATTTCTAAAAAAATACCAACACTATTGTAAAAGCAAAACATCGATGCATTACCAGTAACATAAATCTATAACACCCTACTCACACATCTACCCAAGCAACTAACCAGCCAAGGTAAACATGCGATGAGAGGCCACTATGATATTATTCAACCTCCTAAATCATGTTAAGGAAGTGGAACCAATGAAAACACACCATAAAAACATTCAATATCAGCATTAGGACCCTTAGGAACCAATCCAACCTTGTTGCCAGCCAGCCCTTGGGTCCCATTGAGATTTTGGACCACTTGAATTCTGGATGCTATCATTGCAATGGGCATGCCAGTGTCTAGGGACCTTTGGAAAGTCTCAAAGGCTTGCAAGCCAGTGTCCAGGGACTATTTTTCATAGTGTCATGCCAGCATCCCTGGGATTTGACCCACTTTTTTAGGTTGAGAGCCCAAGCCACTGTCCAGAATTGAAGGACATATTTGGAATAGTAAAATAACAAAGAAATGATAGTACAAATGCAACCACTTGAATAAGACCTTGAATGGACCCCCACTAGCCATGATAGGCATTTCATCAAACATATGACAAATATGTAATCTATAGGTGTAAATAAAATATATGAGCATAGGTGTCTCATACTTAGCTAAGAATCACTAAGAAATATTGATGCCTCAAAAATTCAATATCCATTTCATCCATTAGGTCATAGATACATATTTTAGCCATTTACCAATAGAAACATGATGAGAGAAATACATAGCTACTGTCATAAAACATATATATAACCAACATAATAGCAGCAAAAATACCAATGAAATCACAACCATATAAATCATATATAACAAGTATAGTTCCGAAGCATCTTGATGATGGACCCCCGTTGGGGTTCGAAACGTCGACAGACTGAAATGAGAACTGTGGATAATCCGGAACATGAAGCTACAAACAAGTATAATACTCATAGAAATAAAAGGATAAGTAACCTCATATTAATGATGCAAAATGAAAACCTAAGATGGAACTTCAACGTTCCACCTAACCGTAGAACGGTTGAGCAAAATCTCTCTTCATCAATTCACCCTCGTTCCATATTCCAAGCATGAATGTGGGATCTCATAGAACATATCAATCCAAAACCAACCAGGGATTCTAAAGGGCAACCACCTAAACCCATCAAACAATGATTCCATCTCATGGTCAGACATCACAAAATCATCATTAGATCGGTCTCTATCCAAGCCTTTTAGGGCTCCAGAGCATTTGTTCCAACCAAGGCTCCAAGACTAGTAATGCAACCCACAACTTTTACTGGGCTCCAGAGCATTTTTCCAACCAAGGCTCCAAGAGTAGTAACTCAACCCACCAAGGGCTCTAGAGATGTTTTCCAAACAAGGCTACGGGACTAGTAAGTCAACCCAAGTTGTTACAGGGCTCCAAGGTGTTTGTCCAACCAAGTCTCCAAGAACTAGTAGCTCAACACAAGCTAAGGAGACATGAGAACCAACCAAAACAAAACAATGAAATGAACCCACAATCTCCAAGGCTATCAAGGAAATGGAAAGGCTAGGAAATCCACTATCAATCTCGGCCATCCTCCATGATAATGACAAATCACAACCAACAAACCACATGCATATGCCAAAACTAGTGAGGAAAACACACATGTGACTCAGTACCTGTAAGCAAAATCTGCTATGGTTGTTGATCCTGATGTCCTCTTGTGCTTTCCTATTCCTCCTTTTCCTTCTTGCTCCAAAAATCCAAGTATGCCACACCTTCCAAGGTTACAACAAGAAAACTCGAAGTCTCCAAGAGTGAGAGTGAGAGAGAATAATAAGAGAGCTCCAAAAGTGAACTGAGAAAAGGTTACCAACTGATCCTCATAAGGCTATTTATGAATGAGGCCTCTACTTTCTTCATTTTCCATTATTTTTGTTCAATTTTCTCCTCACATGCAACATGTGACCTTTCACCTCCCTTTTCTCCTAATTTCCATTATTTTCATAAATAAATGTGCCAAAAATTTGATTTTACGTTTCCAAAGCCTTATCCACTTCATTTTCCAATTTCCTTAGCCATTAATAACCAAATTAACAATGACACCAAGATGTCTTGCCCAACATTCAACTTGGAATAAGTGTCCCATCAACAGTGTTTATTATTTTTCCTTTATTAACTTTTATTACATGGAATTTTCACCAAGGTTGTTACAAAACCATCTTTCCTTGGGGGAACACTATCCTCGGTGTTCAACAACACCTATAACCACAAGAATTTTATAAGAAAAACATGTTGTCGATGGAGCTTTAAAACTTAGCTCGATGTAGTATTTACAATGATCAACCTGCTGAGGGAAAACCAACATGAAACATAAAAAAATAACATCATAATGAAATCACACCATACCGCTTAGTTTATGTTTATAACATATTTCATGGTATTATTTACATCCATATACATATGTACATATATCAAAATCACCAAACATATACTAGAACATATACCAAGATATATACCAAAACACCATGCCAACATTGTTTTTCCTTGACTGACAAACAATGAAAGATACATAGCTCACATCTGATCCTCCATCTCCAATGTAGCATCATTAGTCCCAATGTGCTTCCATTTCACCTTAACTTGCTCTATTTATCAGTTTCGAAGCATGAGCACCTTTTTTTGCAATATAAATTGAGGCTCTGGCTAGAATTCTCCATCTGGTTCCACCTGTAATACAAACTAGTCAATCACATGATCAACATATTTAACATACTTCTTAAGCAATGACACATGGAAAACATCATGGACCTTCACTATCGTAGGCAGTGCAAGTAGATAGGCTACTAGCCCAATCCTCCCAACAATACTGAAGGGTCCAAAAAACTGTGGTGCTAGCTTGACACATGATCTAATCTTCAAGGATATATCCTTTGGTTTGATGCACAAGTACACCTATTCCCCAACCTGGAACTCCTTGAACAATATATTCCAATTTCCATAACTCTTCTTCCTATCATGTGCCACCTTTATATTTTTCTTGATTGCCTACATTTCATGTTCCATGTTTTCCAACATGTCTAGTCTTATCAACACCCTATTAACTGTATCACTCCAACTGATGGGAGTATTGAAACCTTTCCCATACAATGCCTAAAACAGACTCATCCTCAAGGATTATTGATACCCATTATTGTAAGAGAACTTGCCCAGTGGAAGATATCTTCCCACTTCTATTGTTGATGCATCACATACATTCTCAGCATGTCCTCCAATATGTTTTTGACCAACTTTGTTTGTCCATCTGTTTACGGATTTTAAGTTGTTCTAAAGGACAACTCTGTGCCAAAACGTGAAAATAACTCCTTCCAAAAATTGGAAGTGAACTTCACATCCCTGTCTGAAATAATATTCTTGGGAACAACATGCAATATGACCACATTTCTGATGAATACTTGTGCCACATTGCTAGCTAAGTATGTAGACTTCACTGGAATGAAGTGTGCAACCTTTGTCAACCTATCCACAATAACGATGATGGAATCATGATGTCTCACTATCCTTAGAAAACCTATGATGAAGTCTATGGAAATGACTTCCCATTTCCACTCTGGAATTGCAATCAGTTGTAGCAGTCCACCTGGATGTTTACACTCTATCTTCGCACGCTGAAAATCAAAACACTTAGCCATAAACTATGCTACATCCCTCTTTAGATTTGGCCAATAATAAAAATTTATTCATTGCAGTCAATGTATTCTGATAATTTGGGTGACCCGAATATGGTTTCACATGAAACTCCCTCAAGATCACCTTGTTGAGCTCACTACTATCTGGCACATATATCCTGTCTTTGAACATAACCAATCCATTTGCTGTAAGGAAATAGTCCACATCTCATGCACCTACACCTGTACCTGTACTTTTACTATCACTTGTACCTATACCTCTACAACCACTTGTACTTGTACCAGTACTCTACTGCAACTTGTTCATAATCTCCATTTATCTGACATCCTGTTGACTTGCCTACATAATCCTATCTTGTAAGTCTGTCCCATAGGAGGACATAGATACAAAGTGATTTACCTATATCCAACTACTAAGAGCATATAACACTATGTTCTCTTTGCCTTTGATGTAGTTGATCTCAAAATCAAACTCATTGATCGTAGCAAACCACCGAGTTAGCCTACCATTTAGATTTAGTTGGTCAAAAAGATATTGTAAACCATTGTGATCACTCATCAACGTAAACCTTTTGCCTAGAAGACAACGTCTCCACATCTTCGACACATGTATAATCATTGCTAGCTTAAGATCATGTGTGGAGTAGTTCTTCTCACACTCATTTGGTTTTCATAACTCATAGCATAGCACCTATCCATCTTACATAAGGACTCCAGAAAGTAATTTCTTGCAAGCATATATGCATACTACAAAATCTTTGTTTGGATATGTAATCTCTAACACTGGTGCATGTGTAAACAATTGCTTAAGCTGCTAAAAAATAGCCTCACACTCCTTTGTCCATTCGAACTTCTTACCTTTCCTCTGTGATGATGTGATAAGATAAGCAATCTATGAGAATTTCTTGATGAACCTCCTATAATAGCCTGCCAATGCTATGAAAGATCTCACCTCATCCACATTTTTAGGAGCTACACACTCCAAGATGGCCCTTATCTTTTTTGGATCTACTACAATTCCCTCCTTGGAGACAGCATACCCCAATTAATGTACCTTAATATGAAAGAAACTACACTTGTTGATCTTAGCATACAATTGATGCTCTCTCAACAACCTCAACACTAATGCTAAATTCTTAGCATGCTCTTCCTCATTTTTAGAATATACCAATATGTCATCAATGAACACAATAAAAAACTTATCCAAATACGGATGCAACACATTATTTATCAAGCACATAAATGTAGTTGGAGCATTAGTCAAACCGAATGGAACTACAACAAACTCATAATTCCCTTACCTGGTCTGCAAAGTTGTCTTGTAGATGTCTTCCTTTTTTATGCTACTTGATGATATCTGAATATCAGATCAATCTTCAAGAAAATTGTTGCTCCCTTCAGTTGATCAAATAAGTCATCAATCCTCAATAATGGATACCTGTTATTTATGGTTACTTTATTCAATTTCTTGTAGTCAATGCATAATCTAAGAGTACCATATTTTTTCTTCACAAATAATACCGATGTGCCCCATGGTGATACACTTGGCCTAATGTACCCCTTGTCCAACATTTCCTTCAATTGTAGCTTAAAATCCACCAACTCAAGTGCGCTCATGATGTAAGGTGTTTTTTTATGTCGGAGTTACCCATGGCACCAACTCAATAAAAAAGTGTACCTCCCTATGAGGTAGAAATTCTATAATTTCCTCCGGAAATCCATCCTAAGACTATGGTAGAACTGGGTACCTACTCAAAACATCTTCATCCTCAACTTCCTTACCGTTGTCACTAGAATTATGTACTGTAAATAATACACACCCTTTTCTATGGATACACTTTGCTTGCATAGTTGTCACCATCCTAACTGATGTGGATTTCTTCTTACCCTATAGGACTCTTGGTTCCCCATTGTCATCCAAGAGCTCAATAGATTTTTCATAACAATCCACCTTGGCTCTATGAAGGTACAACCAATCCATGCCCAACAACATATTGTATGATCCCAACAGTAATACATTCAAATGTTTTGTGTTAAGAATAACATTCAAGTCAAATGCACAAGATCTTACCCAATTACGAACTCACTTCTTTGTACCTATAGTCAACTATACTAACCATGATTTTGCATGCAATTCCTTACACAAACCACACTTATCCATCATATTAGGACTATCATAGCTATAATTAGATTTAGGATCAATCAAAATAGAAATAACTTGATCAAAAATCTTACCATCCATCTCAATGATAGATGCCTGATGGTATTCCTATTTGTTAGCCAATGTTGCATAAATATGAGGAACGCTTTCACGAACATCCCTAACAATATGTGCATCTTGTGCACTGATATCTGAGACGTACCACCCTGGTACTATGGACAATCTCTCCTGCAATGATCTCCTCCATAAGTCCAACACTGCACTGGCTCCTATTCTACTCCTCATATCAATTTCCCTGTCCTCTATCTGATGCATTGAACCTCTTAGGTGGTGCAACATTCTCTTTATTACCTAAATCATGTGGTCTTACTCGCTTCTTGTCCCATTTTCCCTTGTTCTTTGAATTACCTTTCTAGTCTAGCTTAGTCTCACACATGTGCTTCGATTGTTCATAACAATGCTTTAGCTTTCAGATGGCCTCATCCAATGATCTAGGCCCATTGAACTCAATCCTATATTTGAATTAAATTGGTAACCCACTAGTGAATCTTTGAATCTTGGCCTTCTCCCCCTTGAGGTAAGGCACATACCTTAATAGCTCCAAGAAATTTCTAGTGTACTCGTCATCTGTCATAGATCCCATCCTAAGCTGATAGAATTCATTTGCCCTATCATCAATGTATCTCTCTGATAGGTACCTCCTTTTGAAAACATTCTCAAACTTATTCCAAGTCAAATATTCTTCATGTATACCTCTGACATTATTTACATCTTCCCACCAAATGTCTACTTTACCTTTAAGACTCAATGTAACTACTCTAGCTTTCATGTTCTCTAAATAATCATGCAACCTGAAGAACTTCTTCATACCAAGTAATCATGCTTCTGCATTCGGTGATTTCTTCATCTCTCCATCGAATGTAGGTGGCTTTTCTTTCTTAAACTCATATGGAAAGTATCCCTTAAGATTCCTCCTATACGGATGATAACGATATCAATCATCATGCCTTTCAAAACCAGAACTAGAATGGTACCTATGTTTGTCACCTCTCCTATCCAAAGTGTCCAACAATATACCATCTCTAACTATGTCATCATTATCTTACCTGTGACTAGAATGTGACCTACTTCCATATTCCCCATTAGTTTTTTCCTCCTACTCATGGCTAATCTGAAGTGGTTCCTGTAACTTCAAATATGAGAAGATGTGAAGTATCATTGCATTTACCTTTGCCTTGTTCTCTTGTGTCTGTATGATTATGTCATTATTTGCTTTACAGCTCCTTATTTTGTCATTTAAGCTTTTGAGTGTGTCTGCCAAATTAGAAGAGCTTCTAATGCCATACTACTCATCTGATTCATAGGGAGAGTCTTTATAGTCTACCATCTTGATAAACATTTGATATTTTTTCCTACAAGGTATATCATATCATATAAACTAAATCATAATAAACGAATGTACCTTCGTATATTTCAGGGAGGATACCTTGTCTGCAATATCAACAAACCAACGGGGTACATGTATAACATAATCATGACAACATATAGAAACATAACGCATAAGCATATAACCATGCAACCATCATTCTAGCTAGGGTGCAGGCATCAATGCATGACCTTAACAATAAAACACACCATGTCCTCATGCACGACAATAGGCATTACATCACTATACACTTGACCACATGCAAACATGAATATATGTAAGCAATGTGAAACCAACCACACACATGCATAAACACATATGATCAAGCATAGTGAATAATACTTGTAACCAAGCATACAAGAATGTGTTGACAATAATACTGAGAGGGGGGGTGAATCAGTATTATCTAATTCTTTTACCAAATCTTTCTTATTTATACTTTGAATTATTTTTGCATACCAATACCATAAATAATGAGCATGAATCAGAAAAGTAGTCAGTCACATCAAAGAACACCAGATATAAGGTGGAAACCCAATGTGGGTGAAAACCACCTGCTGCAATATGTCTCTATCTTCTTTCAAATTAGAAACTCCTTTTACAATGGTCTTCTACTGGTGCAGTCCTTTACCAGTACGCAGGCTGCAACCTGCAGAGAGCTACAACTCTCTCTCGTTTTCCAGTCTCTCCTGGAAGGGAGCTACAACCCCCTACTTCTTTTCTTTCAAGGACCACTTTTCATAAACTTTCAAACTGGATCCATAAACATCAAATGATCATCAAGTACAAGTAATTCACTCAGATAACCAGATCCACAATAATAGTAAACTAAACCCAGAGCACCTTATCAACAAAAAAATCAGTCAACAAAAGATCTTAAGACAGATACACAATTTCCTTTTCTCTGGCCTGCGTTGCTACGCACTTCACCTTCTTTGGCCCTGTGCACCTCCGCAGCTGCGCCTTCTGTGGTGCCTCTGCACTGCGCCTTCGGGGGTGCCTCTGTGGCGTCTCCTGTGGCGCCTCCGCACTATGCCTTCTGTGGCACCTCTGTGGCGTTTCCGCACTGCGCCTTCTGTGGCGCCTCTGTGGCATCTCCGCACTGCGCCTTCTGTGGCACCTCTGTGGCATCTCCGCACTGGGCCTTCTGTGGCGCCTATGTGGCGTCTCCTATGGTGCCTCCGCACTACGCCTTCTATGGCACCTCTATGGCATCTCCGCGCTGCGCCTTCTGTGGCGCCTCTGTGGCGTCTCCGCACTGCGCCTTCTGTGGCGTCTCCACGCTGCGCCTTCTGTGGCGCCTCTGTGGCATCTCCGCACTGCGCCTTCTGTGGCACCTCTGTGGCGTCTCCGCACTGTGCCTTCTATGGCGCCTCTGTGGCGTCTCCGCACTGCGCCTTCTGTGGTGCCTCTGTGGCATCTCCTGTGGCGCCTCCGCACTGTGCCTTCTGTGGCGCCTCTGTGGCATCTCCGCACTGCGCCTTCTGTGGTGCCTCTGTGGCGTCTCTGCACTGCGCCTTCTGTGGTGCCTCTGTGGCGTCTCCGCACTGCGCCTTCTCTGGCGCCTCTGTGGCACCTCTGCACTGCGCCTTCTGTGGCACCTCTGTGGCGTCTCCGCACTGCGCCTTTTGTGGTGCCTCTGTGGCGTCTCTGCACTGTGCCTTCTGTGGCGCCTCCGCACTTCCGCAGCTGCAGCGCTCGAGAGATCACCCTTTAGATATTCGCTTTCCAGTTCACTTTCATATAGATCAAGCTTTTGAAACAATAACCCAATATTTCAGATCTTAAGATATTCAACCCAAAAGCATACCCAAGCCAAATGATCTCCTTTGCTTTATATA
>APFE030445003.1:76052-119667 GCA_000404065.3 Pinus taeda | reverse complement strand
TTATGGATAACAAAACACATCCTCTTGAGACCTCTTAACTGAAATAATAAACCAACAACATTCAGAAAGTAGTTCACAAAAATGATATTGATTATCAAATCAATAAATCCAATAATTGAATAATGACATGTGGAAATAGTTCACAACACATTACCATTCAATAAATCAGTTTCATAAGACAGATTTCAGAGTAAGTAGTTACTCAAAAATCAGAAATTAATCCAAAAAAAATAGAGATACATAATAACAAGATTGAGACAAATTACCCATATTGACAATAGTGCACAAACATGAATAAAATGACACATTCCTGTCACCATAAAATTAAAACTGATATTTGAAACAGTAGTATTAGAAATACCAATTTATTGCATCCATTTCTTTGTCCTTGGTCTCCAACAACCCTTTACATTGCTTGAACTTCTGCCTTCAAAACTAGAGCCACAATAGTGCAAACTCTGCCCCTCATACATAATTCAAGATACAAAGGGAAAATCCTCAATAATCCCCAGATCTGAGATTTTCTTTCCTCTCTTCTACAACTCTAAATTCCTATTACAGTAGTGCTTTCAGAAGTCTAAAATTGCAGAGGAGAGCAGCCCTTTATTACATTCTGCAATCTATTACTTATACTATTTGTGAAGGAATTCTTTGAGAGAAGAGTTTGTTGAAGAGAAATCTGCTAAATCCAATTTTACTTGCTCAAAACCCTGATCTTCAATTGCTGGAGCATTCTCATTGATTGAGATCATTTTCTCCATATTTCTTCCACTGTTTTCTTGCAAAAAGAAATCAAAATAAATTAAAATGCAACAATAAAATCAACATGGTATTGCTGGCATTTAAATCAAATCTAATCAAATTCCATTTAAATAGATAATTGAAAATAAAATATAAAGTTTCTCTTGATCCCTGGGATGGTTTAATTGGCCAGAGATATGATTAACCAATGGATCTGCAATTAGAAGAGGCTTTGGATAAATGAAATTGAAGAAAATAACTCAGAAAATTGATTTTGTTTTTCAAAATTCGGAGCCTGATCTTCTGCCTGATTTTTGACCCAATAAATGAGTAAATCTGTTGGTGAAACCTTCTCCAAAATGTTCTCCTTGATTTTCTCTTTCCAATGAGCCGTCCTAGGCCTCATTTGGCCAAGTATAACTCAATTTATGAGCCTCCAAAGTTGATGAGTCAAATCTGGCATGAATCTGGAAATCCTGTTGCTGGACTAAAAATCAGCGTTTGAATTAAAAATCTAATCCTAAATTAGTTTCTAATTTAATTTTTAATCATTAATCTAACTAACTAATATCTAATTAATTATTTATAAACAAATTAAATCTAATTAAAAACTAATTCTAATACTGCATACATAAGAATCTAATATAATTCAAATAATTAAAGTTACATAAATTAATTAATATGATTAATTTAAAATTTATTAATTAAATACTACATATTAATTTAAATAATATAATATATTACATTTTAGAATATATAATACATTACATATTACATATTAATATATAAATTAATATTAAAAATATAAACTAACCTACACTACTTTACTTACCCCATTTATACTCCTTATTTACTAACATATCACCATGCGTTAATATATTAAAACATATTAATTTAAACATATCACACAATATGTTAATATATTTAAACATGTTAAAACAATGAATGGAGTTTGAAGTCAAAGATTGACTTATCGCATCGGAGGAGGAGTGGTGTCGGGGATATCGGTGTTTTCAAACTTTGGCACATTGGAAAGCTCCGCTCCGATCTGCCGATCGGGTAATAAAAATTACTTTAATCTTAATTCAAACGAATTTGCCATGTATTGAAATGCCTCAATGCCTTTTTTATGCCATCGCATATCGGTGAATCGGGAGGATAAGAGGATATGGTATCGGGAGTTTATAAAATATGTTGCGAATAAAACTTTCGACCCGATATCGCATCGGGGTAGCTTATGGGGTATGTTGGGTGTTTGTAAAACATATTGCGAATAAAACTTGCGATGCGATAAAAAAAATCCGAAGCGATCAAAACAATTTTATTATATATTTTTTTGTTTAAATTTTAATTTAATTTAATTTATTATTTATCATTAATATAATATTAAATTAATTGAAAATTTAAATTTAAATATGAATTTATTTTGATTTTATTTCTATGAATTTAAGTTTCTAAACTACAGCCACTCTTAATCAAAATAAAAAAAATAAAAATAAACTACAGTCGCTTTGAAAATTAAGATTTTCCGAGATTAATAATTTATTAGAGTAAATTACCAAAATCAGATTGCTTCGTGATTTGGCTATACGAAAAAAATGTTAGTAAAAACTCACTACGGGTTAACATTTAAAATGAATGCATTATTGAACTAATTTATCTACAAAATGCAATATTGTACATTTTACACAATTTTAACCCATGTTACATAAATAATCAGACTTTCAAAGGAGTGCCATTTTCAAACCAGTTGACCAAATGAAACCAGACAAGCGTCAATGTGAAGCTTATAAAAAATCGACTCTAACAAAGCAATCAAAACAAGAATCCAAAGAAAACTAAAAATTAACGAAAGCGTAGGGCAATCAACTAAAATAAAAATCCAAAAAGTATTTGGCCAAATTTTAATAGAAAGGGTCCCCATTATTCGAAGTGGACGCATCAATAATGGGGGGGTTGTGTTTTTTACCACAACAATGGCGACACACGGGAGAAGAACCAGTGATCTCTCTTTGTTATGAATGAGATTTTCCTAAAATTAAAGTAAAAATAATTAAAGAAGAGAAAATTTTGCGTGAAATGCTTGACTAGGTTCATTAGTCTGACTAAAAGCAAGAATCATCTAAATGTAATTTTTCTTAAAATTTCTCATAAATTAAAATATTTCAAAATTCTATATCAGTCTTTAATTAGTTGTAGAGATAAAGCAAGGGTCACTTTACAGCGTAGCTTTCAAAACTCGTTTGTCATAGGTAGAGCCACTGCTGCCAGCAAACATCTATAGTTTCGACAGGGTTACCTTTTAATCATCAATGATTCAGAATTCCATCTCTTTAAGAATTATTGATCTAGAGATAAATCCATTTATATATGTATTACTTTTTATTATTATTTTTATTTTTATTTTTTAGTAAATCTTAAAAGCCATTGTCCTGGTATGGTAGCCAGATAGTTGACAATGCCATTCACTGGTTAAAATTGGACTGAACAAGTTGGCTCGTGATGAGACCCCTTGTCTTATAATTGTTTGCAATCATAAGCCATTACCCTGGTTTGTTTAGCAGTGTTGTAATGTTCAGCCTATTTTCTCCTCTATGATTCATGGTAAGCAGGCTCACGATGAGACCTCTTATCTTTTAAGTTTAAATATATTTATGGATTATTCTCTAGAAAAATAAGACTCTTTGGGACAGGGAGAATCATTGACTCCTTATGAGTTAAGAATGACAATTTCAGAGTTAAAGGCGCTTTGCTGTAAAGTGTCTTTACTTGGTTATAAATAACTTTTCTTGACTGATAATAGAACTCTGAAAGATTTTAATAAAATTTTGAAATCTCAAAATGATTACAATTTTGATGAAAAATGAATTTTTGCAGATTTTATGATACTTTGCCAACTTCTCTTGATTGGTAATCTCTTCCTTAAGTATGTCTACTTTTGTAATAAGAAAATCAAACTTTACTAAGAGATTTAAAGAAAAGCTAATAGGTGACTATTAACAATTTTTCTCCATGTATACTGACCATTGTTAAGTAACAAATAGGCTTTCCATATAAATAATGGCAAAGTCACCAAAATCAAAGCTGAAATCCGAAGGAAAGGAATTCTTATACTACAATGAGAAAATAAATCAGCGAACAAAAATAAAAACAAAGAAATCTCTAAAAATGGAAAGGAAAATCCAAGTTTCGCAAGATAAATTCAAACAAGAATGTTTATACCAAGGTCTCCAACAATAAGAAGAAAAAGAAAATAAGCATGTAATAATTCCTTCTTATGTTGAGATTTAGAAAAACATACCTTGCAGAGTTGTGAATGCTTTAGGCTTTTTGGATAGCAGCGACGATTAAAATTCAGTCACAATGAAAACTTTCTGTCTGATATGAATCTTCTTATTTCTAAGCATCATCTTAATCATTTTCTAAAAAGGAATGCTTAAAGAAACAAACTAAAGGTTCAGAAATTCCCTGGTGTAGCTGTTTTAACAAAGATTATTGCTGCTTCTTGAAATAAAGCCAGGAGAAGAGTATAAGACTTTGAAAATCTGATTTGGCAGAAGATTGAAAGATTTTATGAAGCGCTGCAAAACAGAGTTTTATATCAGCATAATTTAAAAACAAAAATGAAACTAGAGTGATGAAGTGGAAATTAATGAAAGTGGGTACATGAATATTACCATTGGATCATTGCTTTTGATCTTACCTGAAAGGTATCAGTTTCTCCAAACTAGCTGACTTCTTATTTTAATTAACATTAAAAACATAAAGAAGTCAAACTAACCAAAATTCTGTAACCCAAAATCATTATTTATTTTATTTACACTAAAGCAAGCAGTAAAAATGGAAGGCTTAGTGCTCAAGGGAATTGAAATTAAAAGAAATGCATCAGAAATGAAAATGAGAATTTGCAGTAATGACTGTTTCTCAAAATATTATGTAGTTTTATATAAACTCCATGATTTTATAAATTGTCCAGAATCAAGACCAAATCTACGATAATAAAATTTAAATATGAAGATAGAGAGGTCTTGAATTCCATTTTTAATTATGGAATTATGTATTTAAACTAAAATGTATGAGAAATTGAAATAATTTGAATATGTTGCAAATTGGTCATTAACTGCTTTCTTACCATAGTGGTTACCCAAGCTCGCTTTTAAAATAACACATTGCCGTATCGGATGATTTACATAACATGTTTCTAAACCATGCTTCAAATTTAATCTGCAGAACTTCACTTTTATTGCTATGCCATATATCGATTAAATGTTAATGGCTCAAAGGCATGCATTGGAAGCTATCGCATCGGAGATTGCAATGGCAAATTGCTGATAAGAACATGTGCAATAAAATGAAGCGATCGCATCATTAAAGAAACATTATATCGGGGATCAAAAAATATTTACATTGTGCTTCCCGTATCGCAAAACGCACATCATAGATTCAGAGAAGTGACGTGAGCATAATAAATGTGATGAAATGATTGCACTATCGGTGGTGCAATGGATGTCGTAGCTAATCGGCAATCAACAAACTTTGGGTACCCGATGTAACACAATATATTTTTTGCGATGCCGATATGCGATGAAGAGCGGACCCAATAACTTTTTATGATGGGATTTTAATAACATATCGGATTCGAGATATCGGCCATAAATAAAACTGCAAGGAAGCGATTGCGATATCGGCGATGCGATGAATGACATAACTAATCGACGATCGGCAATCTTAAGCACCCGATGTAACACAATATGATTGTTGCGATGCCGATATGCGATGAATGACGTGGCTAATCGGCGATCGCGATTGGAAATCTTATGCGCACGATATAACAATTCTCAATATGCCGATATGTGATGAAGAATGGACCCGATAATTTTATGATGAACATTTGATAACATATTGGATCCGAGACATCGGTCCTTTTAAAGTTATGCTATTACCATTATTGCGATTGAACGGACGCGATATTTTTTACGAATTTGATTTGAATTTCATATCGGGTCCGGAATTATGTGGTCATCGCAATATCAGTAAAGTCGATTATTAGAGATCGGCGATTTATGTTCATGGAAGTATACTTTACTTGAAAAGCTTCGATATGCGAAATGCAATATGGCATATGAATAAGATAATACATCGGAGGTCTTTGATGAACAATTTTTTATCGAAAGAAATACTAAGAACTACTCCCGATGAAATCTTGTGATGCGAATGGTCATATGATATTTCTTGAAATTTCAATTGGGTTTTCTAATGAATGAAAGCAAAGCTAAAAAATGCTTAAATTCTAATGAATCAGAATTGAATTTCCCTGAACTTGTTTGCAAATTTGAAATGAGTTTGCTGCTTACTTCAAGTTTTGAAAAGAAATAAGAACCTGTAAATAAAACAGAACATGAATAAAAAATAAACTAAGAAAAATAGAAAGTAATAAGAGATGAGAACGAATTTGTAAATGCGTACCTGGAAGGAAATTGTTTGTAGATTTTACCTCATAAATATTCAAATTCTTCCTTTGGTTTATCAAAAATTTTCTTTTGTTTAAAATCACCTCATTATTTATTCTAAACCTAAGTGTGTAATCAGTCTAAATAAAATCTGTTTATTGATGTTCATGGAATATAAAATTTACCAGAAATAAATTTGAAACTATGCTTCCCTTTTGAAGTGAAACAACAATTTATTACCTCTGCTCATTCCGAATTAATCTTGAGAAAAATCTGTGTTGTTATAGTGACTATTCAATAATGCCTTTAGTAAATAAACATGATGCGTTTTACAGCATCAGATAATAAACTAAAGATTAGAATGAGATTAAGCCACTAATTGTAGAAAAATATCAAAACAGATTTAAATGTGTGCACTCGGCAAAATGGGCATCCTTAAGATCAGCTTTTGGCAAATTCCGAGAAATATAATATGAACTTCATATGATTACTGTGACAGGTTAGACCGACTAATGATTGAATTAGAATTAGGCTTATCATAGTCAATCATACATCTCATGGGAAAATGGGATCATGAAGCTTTTATATCCTTAAATCCTTACCATATAAATTTCAAAAGAAAATCTTAGAAGGAAATCTCGAAATAAAGAAAAGTGGCTTTGAGGCAATCGACACCAAGTGCAACTTTAATTGAATTTAATCAAGACATTATTCAAAATAGGCAGAGTAGAGATATCACTATAAGAAATTTCAAAAAGGAAAGCAAGAATTAAAATTTTTTGATAAGGAAAAATGTTTCCACTGAAGATGTATGAGAAGGTTGATTGCTTTGCTTTATTTTTTTAATCTACAGAACTAATGCAAATAAATTAACTACATAAAACAAGCTAACTAAATTAATTCTACTCCTATTCTAACCATATACATGAAAACGACTAGGTATAGTCATATTTCCACTGTAGCCATTTTCTCAATTTTATTCCTGTGTTTATGTACAGTTCAAATGTTAGTAATAAAAATAAAAATCTAATTAAATTAAGAAAATTAAATATGAAATCAAAATGTACTGTTATTGTTAGTAACTGATTTAAAATATCTTTCTCATGAAATTTCCTTTCCAATTCAATACCAATTGGATCACAAAAATCTGGATGGATTTCCATTAATGATTGGGAAATGTTCAAAAGAGGAGATGACAGGCCGAATTGTGGATATGAGTTTTTAAATTCAAAGGCCTGAAAAAAATTGTTAGTGTTATGTACAAATGTTAAGTTATTAACAATCTTCTTTGAAAGAAAAATTTCCAAATATTTTTCAAATGAGTCAATGAAAGATGAATGGAAATCTTTCAAATGAAATGGAAAATTATTAATTGAATTGAATTGCTGGCAAGATTGCAAAAATACATTCTCTTGTTGACATTGCCTTTGAAAAGATAGAAGATCTTGATAAAACATTAGCATTGATTTAAATTGGAATATTAATATCTTTTGATGCTCATGATTATAATATGAAACTTGGATTTCCCAATCGGGCAATGCATCAATTGAGTGTTTGATAGTACGGTGTTCAATATGCCAGCGAAAAGTGTGAAAATTTTGCAAAATAAAATCAGAAAATAAATCTAAATTTAAACAAAATAACTGTGAAAAAAAAACTAAAATGAAATCACTATTTGCACAACTAATGTTACAACACAACTGGGATTGTTTTGAAATAATTTTTCTTTCACAAGGATAGGCTAGAATTATGAAATTTGGGTAATTTCGAATTCCAACTTGTGAAATAGAAAACGAATTATGATTATGAATAGTAATGGGAGTTTGATCCTGATATGAATCATAAATTGGAATGTTTTCTTGAATGGTGAAATCATGAAGATAGTTCGCTGCTCTAAAATGAGGATTAGTTGGGATAATTCCTAAATTGAAGCGTTCCTCATTTTCAGATGTTATTTGAATTTTCTCATGAGGATTCCCTTGAGAATAATAGGAATCAACATCCTCAATGTCAAAGTAATTATCATAAATAATTTCACAATATTCTCTACAATTCCCTTCTATCTCATCCAATATATCAAAACAAGGAAGCACAAAAATTTCATGTTCATTAATGGCAAAAGAATGATCATTAGTTGCTTCTTTATCTTGATAAAAATTTAATGGTAATTCATTTAAATCATCCTCTTTAATTTCTGGAATATCATTAATACCAAGAGGAAAAATATTACCATCATTGAAAATATCAAGATAAAGGGAAAAATGTGAACCTGAAACAATGCATTTAAAACTGTCTCTGTTTGAGAACTCTTGTGCATTATGATCATTGTAAATTTCAGATTGCAGATCATTCCTTTGCGTGCGTATGTTTTCTTGAAGAACGCTGCTTTGCTTCTCTGATTTTGGCATTTGCTCATCATGGAGAAATTTAGAAATTTGTACAGCAGTTTGCATTTTGATTGCTGGATGTACTTGCTGATTTGCGATTTGATTTTTCGAATTTACTTCAAAGTAGCTTTCAAATTTCAAGGTGACTTTTTCTCCAAAATTGCTGTTGTTGTCTTCTTGCATTTGAATGGAAATATTTTTCAAGCTTTGTGAAACCGCTTCATCACCATTTATTTGCACATCCATGTTGGGATTTTCATTTATATTGTAATGGGATGGAACAAAGTTTGAATTAACTTCATATGGATTGGGAATGGGTGGAAGAGAACAAATATATTCAAACCAATCTAATGATTCTTCTTCCGTAGGTTTATCTTCGTATTTAAATATTAAGCAATTCAAATGAAATCGAATATTAAAATCATTAACAGACTCATTTTCAAACCTTCGTAAATATTCAATTTCTTCACATACCTGTTCATAATCATAGCCGTCAAATTTACAAATGAAAATTGTAACAAATTGATCCCAGTTGTGGATTGAAGCAACTCGAAGAGTTCTACACCAGCTTCTGGCTTTTGCCGCAAATGTGAGAGTAAAAATTCTACATAAGATGCCTTCATCAATTCCTTGAAAATCATAATTCGAAACATTTTGAATAAATTGACAGACATGATTAAAAGCAGAAGAATTTCTTTTACCATTGAACTTTACCTGAGACAAGAGTCTTACCACTTCGGGTGGAGTATTGGAGGATGCACGTCCATGGATACAACTTCAAATTGGAAGTTTAAGAGGAGTCATCACAATAAATAAAATATTAAAATTTGAAAAGACTCCAATAGAAAAAAAATCTCAAGCCCTCCTTCTAGCGCCAAAAATGTTGATGCCTCGAAAATCGCTGCAACAACATTGGGAGATAACCACCCGGTCCAGACCTTAAAGCAGCTCCTTTTCCATTTGGTGTGGTGGCTCCGACTGGTTTAACTAGGTCCAGTTACCTTCTCCCTATTGCTATTGGTTTATGATGTATCTTTTCCTACCAATAGACAGGGATATCAGATCACTTCTCCTTGCTGATCAGGCAAGAGAATGACCCTTAAGCTGATTTGGGTTCAACCAAGCCACAACTAAAGTTTTGCCTCTTTGAGAAGAGGACTTAAAAGAATGTAGAATTAACTCTAAATGCAAGCTTATGCTATGATGCAAGCAAAAGAAAATAATCTAAATCCTATCTTAATTAGGCAGATATAGATCTAACCCAACTAAGAGCAAGATAATTAAAGTATTGGGATTTAGATATGTTTTGTTTATAATGAATATCAAATTAATGAAGTAGTTCAATTAACTGTCATTATGGATAACAAAACACATCCTCTTGAGACCTCTTAACTGAAATAATAAACCAACAACATTCAGGAAGTAGTTCACAAAAATGTTATTGATTATCATATCAATATATCCAATAATTGAATAATGACATGTGGAAATAGTTCACAACACATTACCATTCAATAAATCAGTTTCATAAGACAGATTTATGAGTAAGTAGTTACTCAAAAATGAGAAATTAATCCATAAAAAACAGAGATACATAATAACAAGATTGAGACAAATTACCCATATTGACAATAGTGCACAAACATGAATAAAATGACACATTCCTGTCACCATAAAATTAAAACTGATATTTGAAACAATAGTATTAGAAATACCAATTTATTGCATCCATTTTTCTGTCCTTGGTCTCCAACAGCCCTTTACATTGCTTGAACTTCTGCCTTCAAAACTAGAGCCACAATAGTGCAAACTCTGCCCCTCATACATAATTCAAGATACAAAGGGAAAATCCTCAATAATCCCCAGATCTGAGATTTTCTTTCCTCTCTTCTACAACTCTAAATTCCTATTACAGTAGTGCTTTCAAAAGTCTAAAATTGCAGAGGAGAGCAGCCCTTTATTACATTCTGCAATCTATTACTTATACTATTTGTGAAGGAATTCTTTGAGAAAAGAGTTTGTTGAAGAGAAATCTTCTAAATCCAATTTTACTTGCTCAAAACCCTGATCTTCAATTGCTGGAGCATTCTCATTGATTGAGATCCTTTTCTCCATATTTCTTCCACTGTTTTCCTGCAAAAAGAAATCAAAATAAATTAAAATGCAACAATAAAATCAACATGGTATTGCTGGCATTTAAATCAAATCCAATCAAATTCCATTTAAATAGATAATTGAAAATAAATATAAAGTTTCTCTTGATGCCTGGGATGGTTTAATTGGCCAGAGATATGATTAACCAATGGATCTGCAATTAGAAGAGGTTTTGGACAAATGAAAATGAAGAAAATAACTCAAAAAATTGATTTTGTTTTTAAAATTCGGAGCTTGATTTTTTGCCTGATTTTTGACCCAATAAATGATTAAATCTGTTAGTGAAACCTCCTCCAAAATGTTCTCCTTGATTTTCTCTTTCCAATGAGCCGTCTTGGGCCTCATTTGGCCAAGTATAACTCAATTTATGGACCTCCAAAGTTAATGGATCAAATCTGGCATGAATCTGGAAATTCTGTTGCTCTGCTAGAAATCAAAATTCTCATTAAAAATTAAATCCTAAATTAGAATTTTAATCAATTCTAGATTAATTGTTAATTATAAACTAAACTAATTATTAATAACCTATTTATTAATCTAACTAACTGATATCTAATTAGCGATTTATAAACAAATCTATTCTAATTAAAAACTAATCAATATTAATCTAAATGATATTTAAATTTTAATTAAATTAATTAAATATTAAATATTATTAATTATTTAATTAATATAATATATTACATATTATTATTAATTAATATAATATATTAATTATAACATATTAATATATAAACTAATATTAATATATATATTAACCTACATTACTACTTATTTACTCCACTCATACGTATGAGTGTTTTTTTTAAAATCTCAAACTAATATAAAACCTAAAGCATGCCTTTTGTTTTAATGCTCCATGCCTCATGCTTTTTCGCCGATCGGCATATCGGCGTCTTAAGAAATGTGTTCTTTTAAAGTCCCGATGTGATAAACCATTTATCTCCGATGCGATATATATATAAAAAAACTTTTGTTTAATTGGTGATCGGGGGAAGTGAGGGTATCGGGGTTCTTAAATGTGTACATTGTGAAAGTCCCCGATGCGATATCGCATTGGGGCATCGGGGGGCATGGTATGTATCAGAGTTTTTAAAATTTGCTACATATGAAACTTCCGATCCGATATATATATATTTTTTATATTTTTCATATATTAAATTTTAATTTAATTAAATTAATTATATTTTAAATAATATTTAATTTAATTAATTTAAGATTTAATATTAAAGATTAATTTTTTATTGGTTTATTTTATAAACTACAACTATTTTTAATAAAATGAAAAATAAATTATAGCCACTTTGAAATTATGATTTTTTGAGATTAATAATTTATTGGAGTAAATTACTAAAATCCGATTGCTTCATGATTTGGCTATATGGAAAAATGTTAGTAAAAACTCACTACGGGTTAATATTTAAAATGAATGCATTATTGAACTAATTTACCTACAAAATGCAATATTGTACATTTTACGCATTTTTAACCCAGGCTACATAAATAATCAGACTTTCAAAGGAGTGCCATTTTCAAACCAGTTGACCAAATGAAACCAGACAAGCGTCAATGTGAGGCTTATAAAAAATCGACTCTAACAAAGCAATCAAAATAAGAATCCAAAGAAAACTAAAAATTAACGAAAGTGTAGGGCAATCAACTAAAATAAAAATCCAAAAAGTATTTGGCCAAATTTTAATAGAAAGGGTCCCCATTATTCGAAGTTGACGCATCAATAATGGGGGGGTTGTGTTTTTTACCACAACAGGCTGGATATGTTCTTTAATCATTGCTTCCTTCTGCTGAGCGGCGTTTGCCTGTATCTTAAGAGCCTGAGCCTCCCTCATTTTTGCCAAGCGCTGCGTAATAGCAACCATCTACACGGTCCCCTTGACATTATCATAGGCTTGTTGTAGCTCCCTTGTCTTCGTTTCCAACTGCTGTAAGGTTGGATCCTCCTGTAGTGACATGAGCATAATAAGTAATTGATCCAACAAGTCAGAGCAATCCTGCATAGCACGTGCTATTATTTCCCGCCCGGATTGAATGATGCCTTTCCTCTACTCTGTGACCTCTGGTGGTGTAGAGGGCTATGATTTTAGTTTTAGCTCTGCGATCTACAAGCTGAGGTCCAACTGGATCCTCGCGGCTTCCTCCTTTGCTTCGCAAAACCCACTGGCCAACTTGTGGATCTGGATGCCGACTGGTAATTCTGTCATGATCTCAAGTTCAGGGACGCGACAACATGCTTCTTGCACAATTTGCTCCAACTACTGGTTCTGTGCTATTGCTTCATCTCTTTGGAGTCTCAACTACTCGATGGCCTTCCCTTGCGCGAAGCTCTGTTGTTGTGCCATCCTGTAGTCACTATAAAACCCCTCGTAGAAGGGCAGCCAAGTTTATTCCAAGTCCTGAAATTTGGCCTACCATGGCTCGATCTTCCGTGTTATTTGTTGTCAATGCTCTGACCAGAAGTGCGATAGTATTAGCCATTTTGGCCTACAATAGCTGCTTGGTCGCGGCCATACCTGTAGCTCCATGGGTAGCTAGCACAGTCAGCTGTGGGACCCTTGTTTGAAGTTCCTACAGCTGCGTCCTGAGCGCCCCCAACATAGTTTGTTGCTATGTCATGGATTCATTGAGCACCTCTCGAGTAGCCTCCCGCATTATATCCCCAATGTCACCTAGGCCACCCTCAGTCAGTGTGCTAGTATCCATATCCAGCTTGGATGCCTTGGCCTTCTTCCTTGATTTTGTCTGCTTTGTTACACGCGGGCGTTTTAAGGGTGCACTAGTGGTGCTAGGCTCTACACCTTCCATCACAGTATCCATTTCCGGTTCTGTAGTGACATGCGCGCTGTCGTCATCTTTTGTTGTGGCAGCCTCTCATGTTGTCGCCTTGTCTATGGTAGCCCACACTGCTTCTTGGGACTCCCGTACTTCCTCCGCGAGCTGTTCATTTCGCTTATGCTATGCTAGGGATTTGTCGGAAGCCTTTTGCTTTTGGATTGCGGCCTCATCACATCCTACCGCATCTGGTCCATGCCATTTTGATGGCCACGTGTCAAGCACTGCATAAACAACATCATCAATAGCGATGAACATAAGCGTGGTCCTTAAAGTTATCAATACTTTTCACACTGTCATATATGTGGTTCATATCCACCTTAAAGTCAACAATACTTTTCACACTGACATATACTTCAGTAGTTAAGTGGGGTTGTTGGTTGATCCATTGTCGTATGCTGACTTCCATTAGTATCCAGAAAATCTTGACTTCACAGATTTTGGCGGCATCCTTTGTTGCCCAGAGTGACGTGTATCTGTCGGCCTCTGGCCAATCCTGGTCTAAGGAAGGAAACTGACTATCTTTGGTAAATTTGGTTGCAACCAATAGTATGGATAAGGGTAACCACGCATAGTGGGAGGAATTACCTTCCTCCTGGGCTCCCTGGTAGTTCGTTAGGAATTCATCGTAGAGGAACTACACCCAATTAAATTGTACCCCTTCTGCGCATTGCTTAGCTAACACAATCACTGTAACTGGGACCTCGCTGCCTCGATACTTTCACATTACCTTCTCGACCAGCAATTGGGTAGCGATGCAGACCCCTGTGTCTTGAATGCTAGTGATAAGATACCCTCACTGGTTTTTCTCCATGTTGTTCTTCTTCTTCATGGTTTCTGCAATTGTCAAGTCACTACCTGTGCCCACAATTTTCGTGGGGTCCCTTCACTTGCATGGAAGCCGAGAGATCCTATGAATGAGTTCCACTGTGATGGGGATGGGTATGCCGAGCTATAGGTACCAATCATACAGTAGGAAGAGCAATTACCTAATGACCACTATTGTAATTGGAGGCCGTTGAAAATGGGGAATCGCCAGGAGGTGAAGTAGCCCGACCTCCTCCACCTTTCGTAGCCCTTCCTTCAGCTGTAGTGTTGTGACGACCCCCTCCATGCTTAGGTCCATCAATTTGATAGTTTCCAAATGAGGGAACTTCTCAATATTTGCGAGGTCCCAGTCCTCAAATTTCATCAAGGGGATGCGGCCAAACTCTGATCCTTCAAGAGGAACCCCTTTGGGGAGGGATGGGGTTATGAGCTTGTTCTGAACAACATCCAAATCTTTAGGTACCCAGACCTTTCCTTTTCATGGAGGGACATACTTGGGCTGTTTTACGGGGCCCGACAATAGTGGAATATCTTCCATTATTTCTTCCTCAAGTTCTATTTCTTCGACATATGTCAGAGGTTCCTCTTCCTCATCGTCACTTTCAATAGTAACAACTTTGCCCTTTTCTTCCATTGATAGCTTGCTAAATCATGGATTCCGTAGCGACATCCTTACTGGTCCTAGTACCTGGGGGTCCTTCTTGGTCCACGATGTCCTGGGTGATTTAGGTATTTCAGCTGCTTGCAATGTAGGATTCTGTGTAATGTCCTTGGTGATGGTTATCGAACTGAGTAATGACTCTTGCAGTTCCTTCAACAATTCCTGAAACCACGGGCTTTCTTTCAATAGTTTTTCATTCACCTTGCTCCTATCATTTTGAACCCAGAGCATCCTAATCTTCGAATGACCAAGATTTGTTTTGTGACACTTCAATTGTTTTTTATATACTATTTCGAATTCAAATTCGACCTTTTTCCCTATTTGTGGCTCATTAATGTGATTTTGGTGGTTACCCCTATGTCTTAATTGCCCGCTGCCTGCTCCTTGGTGTCTTAAATGGGACATCTTATCATGAACAATAAATGCAACTGTCACCTTCCATCCCTCCCACTCAGCAGCACGGCCCTTGGTACGTGGGTGTGTTCTATGCTTTTTACTGGCCTTGCGTGCCACGACCGAATTACGCAACCTTCCTATAGATTGTTTTATAGTCCCGTGCCATCTTTCAACTATGTGGAGTGCTGAGACTGGGCCTCCTACAGATAGTTAGGTAGTTGCACCCCTTGTGCGAGCCTTCCTTTTCCCTGCTAGCCTAGGCTGCAGGCACCCTTCGCGTACCTTCAAATCGGATAGAGCATTGCGGTTTGTGCTCCCTTGTTTAGTAGGGTGCAGTCACAACCATGAGAGCAGGATCACGACTTGTGATAGTATCATAGGAGGGCCAACCAAGTCTAGTCGCTTCATTCGTATGCTCGCGCGACCGATTCGTAGGCCTCTTATTTTTGTTTTTTCAATTTCTTTGTCCAGCCTCATGCTATTCCTCCTTAGCCATGCCCCGACTTCCTCCGTTTGTGAAGTCTCAAGCTATCGCGTCGAATGGCTTCCTACAACCGCCGGATCCCTTCATCCAGGTCTTCTCATTTAGCTCAACCTGTAGGGGCAGTGGTTGGGGAAATTCTCTTTACTTCTAGTTTGACCGTGGACAAAGTTCCCTTGGCACACCCTGCTTTGTTTCCTATCTTATTGGCCCAACGAACCCCTGTTATGCGCAGATTCAGTTCGGTCGATGGTTGCATAGCATACAACCATGCCCTTTGTTGTAGATCGGTGGCCACCCTGCTCCATCATGGTTGCACTGGCTGTGTTCGTTGTTCACGTCCTCTAATCCATACCCGAAACAACCTTTTTTTACCTCCATGCTCATTCTGATTCATCTTCCTCTATGCACACCATCTTGGTGTGATTTCCGCGCACAGTGCTTCTTCTGTCACACCCTACTGCGTCTGCTTTATGATTGAAGTTCTGCAAATGTTGACAACATCCTCCTCCTTTGTTGCGCCATTGTCCGCTGGCTATTGCTGTACCTCAGTTGTCACACGTCGTAGTGATCTAATCATCATGTTACAATTAAGTGTTGTGACTTCATGCAATCAGTTCTGCCATCGTTTGATCTCCTCGTCTGAATCTGAGGTGCAGGAAATATCGTGCTCCCATGAAATTCTCTCGTCCACTGTG
The DNA here is from genome assembly GCA_000404065.3 of Pinus taeda. Taxonomy (NCBI): domain Eukaryota; kingdom Viridiplantae; phylum Streptophyta; class Pinopsida; order Pinales; family Pinaceae; genus Pinus; species Pinus taeda. The sequence goes on along the minus strand of APFE030445003.1, from coordinate 103,024 downwards.
GGATTCACTTGATCCAGGTCTTGTGCTGTTATCTGGTAGATGCAGTCCAGTTCATCGTCACTGTCCTCGTCGCACACCGGTTCAGTGTAGCGCGCTCCTTCAGCTAGGTCTAGCAGAACTATAACATGGAGTGACTTTTTCTCGAATGTCATCTTCCGTCTTTTTAAGTTGATGACCCCATTCATGTACGTGGCCCAATCTATTCCTAGCAATGCAGGGTATGGATTACTGTCATCAACAATTTCTATTACCTCAAAGTCAGTCTGCGTACTTACGCCTTCAATGTCCACTATCACCCCTTGCAGTCATCCCATCAGTAAGATCTTTTGCTGGTTGGTCATCCGTAGTTGAATAGGAGACCACTGTAGTGCGGGCCTACCTGCATTTATTTGTTTGCTTAGGCAACAAATTCACATTCGATCCTAAATCCAGAATGACCTGGTCCATCTCGTACTCGCCGATTTGCGCCATCATTCGTATCTCCCGCCCGGTGCACAGAGCATGTTTTCCTAGTTTTTGGACTACGCGTGACTCCCCTGATCCTGCGCACCTAGTGATTAGCTCTTGCAGTCCTTTAACCACTCTATTGTTGCATAGAAACTTCAAACATGTCTCTAAAAAGGTGGTAAGCATAAAGGGATCCATTCCCAGCTCAATTGGATCCCTACTACCTGGAGTAGAGACTTCTGTGAAGCTCTTATGAGCTTCTTTAGACATCCCTTTGACCAATTCCATCTCAAAGTCAGTTCCCTTGTAGGAGCATCACAACATTTCTCATCTTCTCCAGGTTGTTTCCTCACATTTCCCCCTGTAGTTGCGCCACTTCTCAGTACCATGTTTACGCTGGGGTCCTCTTCGCATGGTACATACCTTATCGTTTGGATATTCTAAATGGGAGTAGGCTGTAATACCCCCTTTTCACACATTTGGGAAATCAGTGTTGGGAAATCTACCATTTCATGGTCAAACTGCTCGCAGTATGGACAAGATATTCTCGTTGAGTTCGTACAATCACGAGCGTAGTGCCCCGACCCTCCGCAATTATAACAGATCAGTTGTCCGTGCCCTCGCCCAGTCCCAATTCCTCCTTTTCCTCACTTTCTTCCTTGGAATCCACTACGTGTCCTGCAACTGGGTCAAAACCCTGTGCCTTGGTCTACATTGGATAGCCCAAAGTGCTCTCCATCATTAGCTCGTAGCTTCGGAATGTTCACTCTTCATGACCCACCGATCAACAAAAGTTTCAATATAGCTGCTGAGGAGTTTGGGTATACTTCTGCAACAGGTGGCAGTTGTCTATTTCATGCTTTCCTCCTACTTGAAAAATCGCGCACCAGAGGCGCTGCACTTGGCCCTGCTTGTACCTCCAGCCTTAATGGCATCGACGCCCATCCCACCAAATAGTTCGCGAATACAGGGTAGTGGTATTTGTTGTGACCTTGACCTTTGCATTTGATGCATGATACTTCTGTACGTGCGTCCGATCGGGGCGCCCTTTCTTGCTTCAAACTTTGCATTTCTAAGCACAGGTTTTGTAGTTGCACGTGGATATGTTGAACTCCCATCCCTGGATCCTATATTAGAGTTTCATGCAACCTCATCGCTATCTCTAATGCTTCAGCTTGGGTTGAGATCTTTTGCTGTGATAGTGCCATCCTCAGATGTCGTGTCAAAGATGCCACAAACTACCTGCAGTGCTGCGCATTCGTTAGTGTCATGTTACCCTTGCAAATTGTACTCTTCAATCTCTAATCCAGATCCCACGAGGTTTCACTAGGTAGCATCACGATTTGCTTGAACCCGATGATCGATTACATTTCTGATTTAGGCCGACTGAATTCTTTGTTCAACGCATCCTGGATCGCTGCTATTCCCACATTCGGGTGATTGCTTGAGTACTTTATATACCACGTCAACACAGAGTTCTGCCTCGTGCTAAGCAGAGAAGCCTTTTTGATGTTCTCATCTATTACACCTTCAGCTTCCCATACAACCTTTACCACGAACCAGAATTGATCTGGTTCCTCATTTCCTACGCCTCTAAATACCGACAACTTGATCGCACTCTGTTGGCTTATATGGGCTTGACCCAGGTTCAGAAGAATTATTTAGCCAAACAAATCCCACAACTACCGGCCCTTTCGGCAACAACCCATGAAGCGCAGACTGAGGTCTCACCTGAGGTAGCAGGGGAGGGTGCTGGAACCAGGTTTCCGCACCCTGGGGATATCTTGGATGTGGTTTGGGGCTCGCGTGCTGTTCTACAGCCTCGCGCTGTGCTAGATCCACATAGATTGGAATACCCTTATTGCTCTTATTACAGATTGAATCACTTATTACTGGTTTGATCTAGTTAAAGTGGTCTTTAAGAAAACATTTATTACTTTTGGTTACTTCTCGCATTAAGATTAACCCAGTTCACATGTATTCAATAGTAGAAAATGCCGAGATCATAACAGTTCGTTTATCATAAAAGAATGAAATCAAAATTAACACAGAATTCAGAAGAAACTTATCTTTATTATCAATCTTCAACAATACATCTATATCCACCCTGCACACTCAGCTGTAGGGGTCCATGCACATAGCTGTAGACTTTCCAGACCTCTACACACACAACTCCAGAGCCTCTACCTTCTACCCTACTCCCTCGACTCAGACTTACAATTGCTCTCAGATTATTCACCCATTACATGTTCGGACCAAAAACAAAAACTGAACTGTCTTTCCCTCATAGAGCCTCGCTCTATTTATATTTTCCCTTGGCCTGTGATCCCACTGTGGGTCGACTCTATTATTATTTCTTTACATTATTTTCGGGCGGACTACCCTTTGACTCAACCTACTATAGCTCATGCTCCACGCTTTTTGTGGAGTCTTTTACCCTAATATTACCCAAAATTCCATGCTTTGCACCCCATATTCATTTCGCGGGGCTTTCGCTACCCAATAGTTCCCCAACAAAATCATCATGACTCATCTAGAGTCACTGAGCTGGTGCGTCGATATTTGCACGAAGGTCGGTTAAAAACTTCAGTGCGTCGCTGGTACTGGCAGTAAATTCTTTTGTCATGCGCTGCATTTGTTCCACTTGTAGTACCGACATTTCTGCCCCTGTCTCAGTTGTCTCCATTTAGCATATTCGACCTTCATGTGTGCTACCTTATGCTCTATAGCTGTTGAAACTACGAATGCCTCGTCCAACCATGGCTGGATATGAGCTTTCACCATTGCTTCCTTCTCTCTCACGGCTTTGGCTTGGATTTTCATGTCCTACACTTCCCTCATCTTAGCCAACTATTGCAAGATAACAACAGTCTACATGAATCCCTGGAGCTGATCGTAGGCATGCTGAAGTTCCTGGGCCTCTACTTCCAACCCGTGGAGTGTGGGATCTTCTTGAAGGACAGTGAGCATATTAATCGACTGAGTTAGCAACTTGGTACATTCTTCGAGTGACCGTGTAAGTATCGCGTGCCCCATATCAATAATGTTCTTGCACTGTACTATGACCTCTGGGGGCGTTGGTGGTGGGATTTGCAATTTCAACTCGGCGATCTGTGCACTGAGTTCGAGCTGCAGCCGTGTGGCCTCCTCTTTTGTCCTTCTGAACTCTGTAGCCAACGTGCGAATCTGTGCTTCAACGGGCAAGTCCCATGTAATATCTAATTCGTAAGCACTCAAATAGGCTTCCACTACTACCTTTTCCATCTGCTGTTTTTGTGTGACTGCTTCATCACGTTAGAGCCGTAGTTTCTCAATATTAATTTTCTGCTCTTGGAGTATCTGGTCGACACGGCCGGCCCTCATGCGATGTTTGATTGTGGTGCTATCATAGAGTTGTTGCAAACTATCACGTGGGAGTGCAACCATGTTCAGTCCCAATCTGAAAAGTCATTCTAGTATTGCTCCGTCTTCCGGTTGGTTGGTGACCAACTCACCTGCCAGAATCAGAGTAGAATGAGCAACCTGGGTTTTGAGCAGTGGTTCTGCAGCTGTCATACCAGATGCTTCTATAGAAACGCTAGGCCCTACCTACGTAATCTTGATCCCAGTTCGTGTAACTACATCCGGAGCTCCCCCAACACAATTTGCTGCCTTTCCATAGCCTCATTGATTACGTCCTGAGTAGCTTCGTGAATGATGTTTTCAATGTCATTTAGATTGCCCTCCGTTGGGGTGGTAACTTCACTATCTGTCTTAGATGATTTTTCCTTCTTTCGTGCCTTCAGTCGCTCTGGTGTGGCTGAGCACTTTAATGGGGTACCCCTAATAGTGGACGACATACTTGTTGTGGCTGGTTGAGTGGTTTCCTTTTGAGTGCTTTTGTCCTTTGCCAGTGTCTGCGCACATGGTACTGGTTTTTCCATTGCTGCGAGTTTTCCCTCTCGTGCTGCCTTAACCTTGGCAGCATACTGTTCATTCCTTTTTTGTTGTGAAGCACGCTCGACTGCCTCTTTTTGTTTCTAAATAGTAGCCTCATCTCGTTCTACTACCGCGGGTCCTTTCCAAGCCATGGGCCAAGCCTCGACAATCTTGTGAACAACGTCATTAGTGACAACGAATCGAAGAGGGGTCCATTTCTAGGCTGGGTCCTTCCATGCCCGCATATAGACGTGATGCATATCTGCTTTGAATTCCGGAATGTGCTTCATACTCTCATAAAATTCATTTGTTAAGTGTGGTAACACATTGATCCACTGACGCACTTTCGCGTCCATCAATACCCAAAAGATCTTAATCCCCTGAGTTTTTCTTGCATCCTTGGTCGCCCAGAGGGACACATACTGTGCGACTTGTTTTTGTGGTAGCTCATAAATGTGACTTGGGTGGTTATGCTTTTGCCTTACTGGCCCGCTGCCCATTTCATGGTGCTTTAAATTCCCCATGATACCCTGACCAGTATCTTCAATGGTCCCTTTCCATCTTTCCTTTGTAGCTGTGAATCCCTAAGGTTGCAGATGCGGTTTCTGCAGGAAGCTGGTGTTCATATCGTGCCATTGTGCAGTAGCCTGTTTTATAGTTGCACACCCTCTTCCAATTGCTTGGGGTGCTGGGACTGAACCCTCGACGGATAGTCAGAAGGGAAAACCCTTCCCGTGGTTCCTCCAGTTCCTTACTGACCTGGGTTGCGAGCACCCTAGATGTCCTCCTGCTTCTATCACGAAATTATGGTTTGCATGCCCTTGTGGCTTCTGGTGCTGCCATACCAAAGTAGGAAAGTAAACCATGCTGGTTTCCTTGGGCCATTCCTTTTCGTCATCTAGGGCCACAACTTCTAATTGAAGTTCCTCGATGGCTTTGTCTAACTTCATACTGTGGTCATGGATTCGGGCCTCAGTTTGTTCCAACTCATCAAGTCATTGTTTTGCACACTGAATACCAGCCCACAATGGCTGAACCTTGTCGCAGATGCCATCTATGGTGGGAGAAGCTATGCCTATAGTGGCTCATTGGGCCGTAGGGAGGAGGTTCCCTCTAGCATGATGATCCTGTGGTCCACTCTGATTTGTTTGAGGTGTCAGTCGTCCGCCATACACCCATATTCTTCGTGCTATTATTTTGTGCCAACTTAACTGCCACACATATCTTCCAATTCAGAGTTGAAACTTTCTCTTGTCTCTGAGCTTCCCCGATCCTTCTATCGGTGCGCACACCTTGTCTGCTGATGCGCTAGGCGGTTCCTGTACTACACATGTGAGCTAGTCTTCAATGGTCACGTCTTGCTCTTCCGGGTGGCGTATTTCTTCACATCGTGCCTATTGTGTCACCCTATTATAGTTGAGTGTTGTAATTCCTTGCAGTCGATTTTGCCATCGCTCCGCCTCCTCCTCAAAGTCGATAGTGCAGATACTCTCACGTTCCCATGAGGTTCTTTTATTGTTGTTGTAACGCATCTGACTAGCGTTTTACGTCATTATCTGATAAATGCAATCTAGTTGATCATTATTTTCCTCGTCGCAGACAGGTTCTGTGTAGCGCTCCCCTTCTGCTGGGTCCAATGGAACTACTACGCAAAGTGCCTTCTTTTCGAAAGTTATCGTGTGCCTTTTCAAGTTGATGATTCCTTTCATGTTGATGGCCCAATCAATCCCGAGCAAAGCAAGGTAAGGATTGCTATCATCGATAAGCTCTATGACTTCAAAATCGGTCTGGGTCGTTACACCATCAGTATCCACCGTCACCCCTTGCAATCGGCTCATTGGTAAGATTTTTTTCTGGTTGGCCATTCGTAGTTGAATCAGGGACCATTGTAGTACGGGCTTGCCTATACGCTCCCAAATTTTCTTAGGCAGTATATTTGCATCCGAGCCTAAATCCAGGATGACTTGATCCATTTCATAATCTCCTATTTGCACCGTCATTCTCATTTCTCGTCCAGTGAAAAGAGCATGTCGTCCTATCCTCTGGACCACCTGGGGTTCGCTGAATTTGGTGCTCCTGCTAATCAACTCCTGTAGCCCTTGGATAGCCTTTTGAATCCGCAGCAATTTCATGCATGCGTCAAGAAAGGAGGTGATCATGTAGGGGTCCATTTTGGCTTCTGTTTGGTCCTTTCCACCTGAGGTAGCGGCTTTCGTGAAGCTCCGCTGATCTTCGTTTGGTCCCGCCCTCCCCTACTTTAGTTCAAAAGTATGGTTCCTGATAGGCGGGTCGCCTCGCTCCCCACCTATGTTCCCTCCTACTATTGCACTACTCCTTCATACCATATTTATACTAGTGTCCTCTTCGCGGGGTTCCGCATGCATCATTTGGACATTCTGGGTTGGCGAAGGTTGAAGAACCCCTTTCTCGTTCAATTGGGCAAGCAAGGTTGGGCAATCTACCAATTCGTGATTGACTTGCTTGCAATAAGGACATGAGATCCTAGTTGGGTTAGTGCACTCGCAAGTGTAGTGTCCTTATTCACCAAAATTATAACAAGTTATCTATTCGTGACCTTAGCCAGGTCCCCATCCTCTTCCCCAACCTTGTATATGAAATCCTCCTCGTGTTTCAACCTATACCTAGTAGGCTGGGGTCCATTCCATCATTAAGTCATAACATCGACACGTTCGCTCATCGTGTCCTGTTGATCAGAAAAAAATGCAATATAATTGTTGTGAGGTCTAGGTATACTTCTGTAATAGATGGCAGTTATTTGTTGCATGTTTCCCTCCCACCTGGTAAATCACGCACCAGAGTGCAGGCGTGGCATTTCGTCCTGTATGGACTTCCACTTTTAATGGCATCGGGCCTCCCCCTGCTAGATAGTTCACGAAAACCGGGCAATGGTCTTTTTCGTGTGCGTGGATTTTACATTTAAAACACTGTGCCTTCGGCTGTACCCCTGATCAAGGCATTCTTCCTTGCTTCAAGCTCTGTACTTCCAAACTTAAGTCTAGAAGTTGCGTGTGGAGTTGCTAAACTCCCAACCCTGGGTCTAGAATCAGGGTCGCGTATACCCTCATGGCTGTTTCTAGTGCCTCGACTTCGGTTGAGATCTTCTATTGTGACAAAACCATCCTTAGATGGGGTGTTAACAATGCCACAAACCACACGCAATGCTGTCTGTCCATCAACGTCATATTAACTTCGCGAATAGTACTCTTTAATCTTTGGTCCAGATCACACGTGCTTTCACCAGGCAGCATTTCTATTTCTTTGAACCCAATGATCGATTGGTTCTCAGACTTTGGTCGACCAAACTCCTTATTAAGCACATCTTGTATAGTTGCTAGTCCTTCATTCGGATGGACGATTGAGTGTTTTATGTACCATGTTAGTGTGCGGTCCTAGAGTGCACTGACCAACGTAGCCTTTTTGATGCTTTCATCCGTTATACCTTGCGCTTCCCATACAGAGTTTATTAAAAGCTAGAACTAGCTTGGATCTTCATTCCCTATACCTTGAAAGGTCGGTAACTTGACTGTGGCCGCCATCCTTGTTCTAGGAGGTGGTAAGGGTTGAGGTGGTGTGGACGGATGCGACGTGGGTGATGTGGGTGATGGCGTAGATGGAGGTGGTATCAGTGGAGGTGAAGCCATTCCAACCCTTGGTGGTGGTGGAGGTCGGATAGGTGAAAATGGGTTCGATGTAGGTGAAGTGGGGGATAGTGTGGATGGTTGTGGTACCAGTGGAATGCGCTACTTTATCAATTGGATTGCGCTTCTCGGAGAGAACCTTGCGAGCTCCTCCTCACTTTCTCGCAAGAGTGAAATCAGAGGATTGTTTTCTAATCCTTCGGTCCCTTAGTAGCCTCTTCCGCTCCTCGTTACCCTAGACATCAATGGATGCGCATAACCCGTTTTTCACATAACAACATTTTAATTCAAGCATTCAATGATTTGATGTACTTACCCCATGGTCCTTAGAGAAAGTGCCTTTCTACCTCACTGTAACTCACAGTTGTGTCTATCGCGAACTTGGTTATAAAACCTCCTATTATTTGATCCAATGAGTGATCTACTGCCCATGCAATTTTATCTTCAAACGCTTCCAGCCTACGCACCAACTCTGGAGTCCACACAATGGGCTGATCCAGTCTGCAACTTCCCTAACTTTCAGCTAGCCTCGCGATCCACTCATACAGTTCTGTCGAGAACGACGCGAAGAATATCTCATGGATTTCTATGTATATGTAGCGATCCAACCACCTTTTCTTAGATATCTGCGGATTTCTGTTTTCCTGTACCACGAACTCGTGAAGCTTCCGATCCAACCAATTTTCAAGCTCTTTCTTCATAGGGTTCTAGCGTTCCGACATCAGACACCCTTAGGAAGATCCCGGTCACGAAAACAGAACCATTTGTTGGCTTATTAGGCCCTGACCCAGGTTCGGAAGAGATATTAGCCAAACAAATGTTGCAGCTACCAACCCTTTTGGCAGTAGTCCGTAGAGTGCAGACTGAGGTCTCACCCGAGGTAGCTGGGGAGCGTGCTGGAACCCGGTTTCCGCACCCTTGGGATGTCTTGATGTGGTCTGGAGGGGTCGCGAACCATTTTGCGACGTTGCGCCACTCTGTACTGCTATTGGGCTTTCACGTAGATCTGCACAGGTGCACTTTCTTATTAATGAAATTGTTACAGATCTGAACTTCTTGTTACAGTCTTTAAGAAAACATTTAACAAAAAAACCCAGTGCACGCAATGATAATTCTTTAAAGACATAAACTCATATAACATATGCATAAACCAAAATACAATAGCTTCGCAATAATTTAGAAACAACTTATCTTCATTAATATCTTACATTAATACAACCAGATCCGCCCTGCGCACTCAGCTGCAGGGATCCGCGCACACAGCTACGGACTCTACTAGGCGTCTATGCACATAGCTGCAGAGCCTCTCTCTATCTACCAACACCCTTGGCTCGGACTTACAGATGCTGAGAGAATATTATCCTCATAAACCTATTACATTCAAGATCCAAAACTCAAAAACTGACTTTTAGCCATAGAGCCTTTCCTATTTATACATTCCCATGGTCCGCGGACCATGGGCAGGTCGACTCACTTCCTATTATTTTATGTTATTCACAAGCGAACAACCCTTTGACTTGACTCGTTAAAATTCGCGCTCTGCACACTTTGCAGAGTATTTACCATACTTTTACCCAAAATTGTGGGCTTGGAGCCCCAAAACTGTTATGCAGGGCCTCCGCTACCCAACATGCTGCCTTGCACAGAAACTACTATCTGTAACTTAGAAAGAAAGGTGAAAATTTCAAGTATAGGAGCGCTCTTTTAAGGAACTTTAACTTTATCTACCTAAGAAAATAAATACCTGCAGGTTCATTAACATACTTGAAGGAAGAAAACATAAGATGGCACATAAAGAAGAAGTCACAAAATCACACCCAACAAATGCATGGAAACTTCCGATTCTTCATTAATCAACAATTATATCATGAATACAGTGGCCTTGTCTCCGGGTTCCCAAAATTCGAACCCCTTCTTCGTAAATTTTCATCTTTTTATACATTATGGAACAATTGTTGATTTCTGAAACTGCCCGAATTATTTAACTACTTCTTTAACTATATGAAGTAAAAACCATTACAAAATTTTACATAGGGTAAAAGACACCTCCAAGAACATCAAATAACAAGAAATAACTGAACTAGAAGATGAGGATAACTGCTGGCTTGCTCTGTTAATCGGTCGCTGAGTTCTTCTGTATATGCTTAAATAATGATTAATCCATTTTAGTTGTGAAAAACTGTGTGTGTGTAAATATGGGCTTACATATGTATCAAGCCTTTTGATTGGCCAAAATACAAAGGAAACAACACCAATTTCCTTCCTCTTCGGATTCGTCTCTAATATTGATTTTTCCATTTGCACAAAAAAATTAATGTAAACCTTTGATTAATACTGAACTCAAAAAGAATTAATTTTTCTTCGTAAATCCATCAAATCCGCCCGTTCATCACGTCCTTTCTCCACCATCGATCTTGTCCTCGATTTGACAGCTGATGTCTTTTTCCAACCACCAAACTAGCCTGACACTTTTGTGATCGTTGATCTAGATTCACTTGATCTGATAGTCCAAAGTGATGTTGGGTGGAACAATTACGTGAGGTTTAACGCTTTTTCGGACCCGATGGGAATTATAAACTCTCAACCTATAAAATTTTAGGTCCGGCTTTTGAATTAACCAGCGTGCATCTTCTGAGCCGATATTCGTCGATTTCATCCATCTGTAGATTTGACGATCCAGATCGATTCCCGACTTTCTCCTTTCACTAGTGCTTAGATTGAATCTTCGCTGTTCGTTTCTTAGCTCTATATTATGACTAAATCCTAGCCGCTCATCACAACCAAATCTCATCCATTGATCTTCTAGATCCAACAATACCTGTGCGTTTATTCTTCATTTCTTCGCTACTCTCATACTTGGGTTTTTACGTTGTTCTTCAATGTCTCCTATGTGTTTAAGGTTTCTTCAATGTTCTGGGTCTTCCACTATGTCATTATCACTTCTTCCTCTTTCTTTTACCTTTTTGAAATATTTTCAAGTTCTTGAATGAAATATTTACAACAGTGCCCCTTTGTGCTAGTGTTTTAATATGAAATTGTAGCCATTATTTTATGAGGTAAAGAGCATAGGATTTAGATGACATCCTACGCTGGATGGCCTCTTTATGTTCTTTCTCCTCTATTTCAATGCCTTCTTCCTATTTATTTTTCTTATCTTCTTCCTCTTGATGTTATTTCTCCTCTGTTTCAATGCCTTATTCCTCTTCTATTTCAGCATCCTCCTCTTCTACTTCATCATGTTCCTTTGTGGGTTCTTCACCTTCTAAAAAGAATTTCATTTTTGTCACCTGACTATCTGCTTTGTCGTATTTTCTCCATGCAATTCCTAAGGAAAGTGTGGTGACCCTACTGATGAAATTTGGGGTGAGATCTATAGTGAGCCCTCTAACTATAACATTGGCATGGATTCTGCTATGTGGAGTGAGGGAATGAGCAAATTCTTGAGAAAATAGAGTTTCCTGTGTATGTAATCCACTAACGTTTTAGAGGACTTCTAGTTCATTTGCTTGTAAATGGGGATGGATTTTTAGATCATACCTCTTTAGAATGGTGGAAGTGGACAATTCTCTTGATATTCCCTCTTGAAACCCTCTCTGCCTATCTTGTAGACTACATCTGTGTCTCCTATGGACTGCTCCTGTAAACTGTTCTTGTAGGAATTCTCTTGCAGAACGATGGATCCTTGCTTCCAGTGGGTGGCCAGTGTTATGAGAGCTACTTGAGTGAGGGAGTTTCAAGGAGGTGGAATGCATGAATGCATGCAAATGATGTTTTGCTTCCCTTTATACCACCTCATCATTCCCACTCCTTCTAATCAGCTACCACAGTTGTTAAATCCATAGTTAACCACTTCTTGTCCTACTCCTCCTCTGTTCTTTGATTTGACTGCAGCCATGTGTGAGAGGGCACCCTACTTTATATGTGATGACTGAATGAAGGTGGCCAAGTTAACTGGCCACCTTTTCACTTACAAACCAACTACCTCGTAACCTTTACAACTTTTGATCAAATGATGCATATGAGTGAGTGAATGGGATACTTACCTATGGTCTTAATACCATGCTGCAGTTTGACAAGGATCAGAGGCGCTGCATTGTTCATTTGCTGCATGGTCATTCTTCTTCCTCCTCTGCTATCTGCTGATGGTGTCTGTGACTGCATATCTGATGCCGCTACTGCTGTGTTGCTCCTGGATTACCACTTGGCAATGTTTGGTGTCTCCCTTAGAATTTCTTGATCATGTTGCTGGATGGTGCTGTGAGGATGCTGTAATTAATGGACAAAGGGAGTAGGAGTGTGTGTGGAAGCAAGGATGATGGTAAAGGATGAGGTGAGGGGTTAGATCATGTCTAGAATGAATTTTGGGGACCTAACCAATCTATCATTAAGGGGATCCTGTAGAAAACATAGTCTTCACCTGAATTGAAGCAATGAAGTGAAAAACAATGGAATTGATGGAGGGATGCATGATAAGGAGTGGAGGAGATGAATATATGTGAGGCAGGGTTCCATTGGGATCTTCTCTTTTCTCCTTGATTGTCTTTCTCACCCACTTGCAAATAACAATTATGTCTTTTTTCTTTTTTATTTTATTATTATATTAAAAAAAAACACCTAGGCTGCCTCAGAGAGGTTTTCACCCTAGATTTTGCCCTAGGTGCCTCAAGGAAGGTTTTCACCGAGGGATCTTCTTACTCTTTTTCATTTTTTCTCATCCTTGGGCCGCCTCACGAGGTTTTCAACCCAAAGATGGGACTTAGGCACCTCATGGAGGTTTTCACCTGAATCCTTAATATTTTTTTCTCTTTTTTAGTGCCCTGATGAGGGAGGAGCTGAACTTGCTCCACCATCATCATTGTCTTATTGATATTGTCAATGAACTCTTGTTTTGATAAAGGCATCTTGTACATTTTCAATCGGTGTCCATTAACAAGCAATGGAATGGCTTCTTCATTTACAGTTCTGATTTGCACTGAACCATTATCATGGCATATTTCCACCACATAAGGTCTGAGCCATCTTGTCCTTAGCTTGCCCTTGAAGTCTTTATACCTATAATCATATAAAAATGCCCAGTCTCCCTCTTGAAATTGCTTCTCCTTGATATGTTTTTCATGCCAGATCTTCCTCTGAAGCTGAACTATCTCTGTATGTAAGAGGGCCTACATTCTAAATTCATCCAATCCATTCAAATGGAACAATCTTTCTTTTTGTGCATGACTGAGATCCAAATCTAGTTGGGCTACCATCCTCAATGTGTTATATTCAAACTCAATGGACAACAAAGCCTTTTTCCTATAGACTAGCTCATAGGGTGTAAATCCAGTGGTGGTATTCCATGTTGTATTATAAGCCCAGGTGTCCTCAACTAGTCTCTCTGCCCAATCCTTCCTGCTGCTACTCACTATCTTGGTTAAGATGTTCTCTAGTGCTCTGTTGGTCACCTCCACTTGCCCATTAGCTTGTGGATGATAAGGAGTGGGGGTCCTATGCTTGATTTTGTGATGGCTGAGCAGTTCTTTAATCATGCTGGAGGTAAACTGGCCGCCTTGGGCTGTGACTAGCTCCCTATGGTACCCAAATTTGTAAAATACATTCTCCTTTAGGAACTCAACCACCTTCTATTTTGTTGATCACCTTCGTTTCAGCTCACCTAGTTAAATAATCAGTGCACACAATAATGTACTGGTTTTTCTTTGAAGGAGGGTTGATAGGCCCAATGAAGTCCATGCCCCACCTATTAAATGGCTCGAAAGTCACTTGAAGTTGTAGGGGAATTTCATCTCTTAGAGTAGGCTTTCCCATCCTCTGGCACCGATGACACTGACTAATGTACTTTTTCACATTTTGATGAAGAGTAGGCAAATAATAGTATGCTTGCAACACTTTGAATGCTGTCCTCTTTGCTGCAAAGTGACCTCCACACGGCCCATCATGACAGGTCAGAAGGATGTCAAAGAATTCCTCTTCCCTTACACACCTTCTCAAGATTTGATCTGGGCCAAGTTTGAAAAGATTACCCCTAATCTAAGTGAAGGGGGAGCTCTTCTTGACTATCTTTCTCTTTTCTTTAGAGGGCAAGTTTGGTGGAAATTGTGCTGATACCAAATAGTTTGCTATATCATCAAACCATGGGGAAAGAACTGAAATAGAAAACAAATGCTCATCTGGTCATTGGTCATCCACCATTCCTTCTTCACCCCTAGGTATATGCTTAACCACCTTATTTATTACTATGGCCCATCCCATTATTACATTATTACCTTGGGTACCTCCCTTTGTACCCCATATTACCCCCCATAGGTATATAACATTCCACCCCCCTTAGCATGTTTCGTCCCCGAAACATGGGAAGAACATAAATAATAATATCTACTCAAAAGAGTAGTCCACTGATACCATACACATGCATCTAGCCATCCAAGAGAAAGGTGAACCCTCAATCTCGCTGGTGCCTCGCTTGCTTGAGATGGAAGTTGACTGTGGCAGCTCTTTTGTGTTGATGTGTAGTAGGTGGATCGTCGCTCCTCGCTATCCGTCATACGGGGGTTGTTGTCCTTGTGGCTAATTGGTTGCCATCTTGTTGGTTATTTTCTTGCGAGGTGATGTGGGTGATGATATGTTTTGAGGTTTTAACCCACGATGTCTTTTTCTTTAATTCACCCTGATGTGGTGCCTATTGTGGTGTCTTCTTTTCCAATATGACTTCAACCACTGAACCCTCATTAGATGTGTCAACACCTGTTACCTTTTCGGCTTCAGCCTCTGTTTGTGTTTGATTGTCAACCATCAATTGCTCATCATCTGATATGTCAGTCCCTAGAACCTCTTCTGCGTCAACCTCCGTGGACTCTACCTGTTTATTGATGGAAATATTCTGTAATGTAATTTTCTTCTTTTTATACTAGAGCTTCAGGAATTTCTTCTGCACATTAATATTTATAGTACCCATTGATTCCATCCACGGGTATCCCAAAACAACATCCATATTATCTATCTCTGAAGTATAAAAATCACCATGCAACACATACTTATCCATAGAAATCTTCAAATCCTTATACACTTGGACATCCTCATCATTCACCTGTGTATTTTCAATGTGTTTTGTGGGAACTTGCAATTTTTTTGCCAAATTAACATTGATGAAATTATGCTTGCAACTAAGATTTATAGAAACAATGATCTTCTCTTTCTGAATCAATCCATGAACTTGTAATAAGGATATACCAGTAGGAAATAGACCCACATGTTTCTCCTTATCTTATTTTCTGGCATGAGACCATTTGTCTAAAAGTAAATTTTCAAATTCTTCATTGGGCAGGGTGAAACACTTCTTTTGGTTAAGTAATCCCTGCCATGTGGCCGCCTCATACTGAAAATTACGCACTACAAAAATTCTCCAATGATGTTCCCATAATGACTTTTGTGTTTTTATGTATTCTTCAATAGTAGTGCCATTGTCATTCCCTATAAAAAATTGCTTGCTAGAAGCCATGAAGGTTTGGAAAAATTCACTTACTTGGCGAAAATTTGAAATTGTCACAGTTTAGTCAATATTACTCAGAATCCTTATTATGACATGTTTTTAGAAATGGAACAATCATTCTGCATCTACCCATGTGATAGAAATCTTGATCCAGGCACTGAAATTTCAGATTTGTGCTGCAACTCTCCCGCCGTCACCAAAATTTCTACAAAAAGAGCTGATTTTAAATAAGCTATATCTCCCTCATCCGGACTCCGATTCGACCGATTTTTTTTTTGAAATTGGATATTTTTTCACATAGAATCTAGATATACAATTATATTTTGTAGATATTGAACTAGGACGTCCAGATATGCACCGCAAACTTGCTGCCCTGAAAAATTGTTTGCAACCCCACTGATTTTTAGATCAGAGATATCTCCTTCATCCGAACTCTGATTTGACCGATTTTTTTTTGAAATCGGGTATTTTTTCACATAGAATCCATATATGCAATTATATTTTATAGATATTGCATCAAAACCTACAGATCTGATCTGCAAACTCGCCGCCCCCGAAATCCTGCAAAAATTAAAAAAATTCTCCACTTTTTTGCCCAAGAAAGTGCTCTGATACCACTTGTTATAGCTCTGATACCACTTGTTGTAGATCTAACCCAGAAACATATGAAAATATAAATAAACCCAAGAATAAAAAGATATTAATAGATAAAAATGATTCACTTTATTGATCAAACCCTTAAGGTAGGGCAACACCATACATTCACTCCTTAAGGAAGGAGAACACTCCACAAGCCATATGCTTGTACATACGATAATCCTTGACTATATTTCTCGACCTCCTCCATGTGGAGTCTCTAGCCTCTATATAGGCCTCATACATGCAATACCATGGATCATTACCATGGTTCTCTCATACAATCCACTAATACCATGGGCCCATTACATTATTACTAACTACTTGTGGTCCCTTACATGATATGGGTTAACCACCTTATTTATTACTATGGCACATCCCATTATTAAATTATTACCTTGGCTACCTCCCTTTGTATCCCATATTACCCCCCTAGGTATATAACACAAAAATTGACCCGATCTCACCTTTAGCAATTCGTACCTTTTCCGAAGAGAGTGAAAATGATATCGTTCGAGTTCTTTTTGTTTCTTCAGATTCAAATGAGCTTGGGGGAAATCCACCTGTTCCATCAAGATAGGAGGAAAATCCTCTAGTTCTCATAACCCAAGGGGTTAATCCTCCCGTTTCTACAGTACCCCCTCCAAGTAGTCTAGTCACTTCCTTTGATTGGAATTGACTGGCAGGATCCCGCCTTCCTTCTTATATGCCTTTCCAGATCAAAGTACAAGTTTGTAAAATGATTGTATCTGGCACTATTATAGACCAAGGTGCATCATTGAGTATCCTTTCCTCAACTGGTTGGCAAGCACTTAGTTCGCCATTGCTTGTGCCTGTTACACAGAATCTGTTGGGCTTTAACAAAGGAACCAATCAACTATTAGGGATCCTTCCTCAGTTACCTATCACTTTGGGAGAAAAAATCGTTTATTTGAATGTGATGGTAGTCCTAGGACCTTTAGATCACAATTTACTTCTTGGGCGTGACTATGTTTATCACATGGGAGCTATTGTTTCAACATTCTATCAAGTGATTTATTTCCCACATGAAGGCAGGATTGTCCTCGTTGACCAGCTTTCATTTCTCGGTCCAAATATGGCTCCTAGTCAACCATCTTCCCTAAATTGTCCTTTTGTACCAATGGTATCATCCCTGCCATGGATTAATTATATGGCAACCTGTTCCATACCTACATCGACTGACGATTAATTAATTGATGTTGTACATTATGTACTGGGGCCATTGGAACCAGATATCTCCTTCATGACCATTTATGAGTTCTGAACAAGGGTTTCCGAGGATAGTTCGTTGTCTTGTGTCAACCTCATTAAAAAATGAAACCAAGGGTTTCCGAGGATAGTTCGTTTTCTTGTGTCAACCTCGTTAAAAAATGAAACCAAGGGTCTCCGAGGATAGTTATTTGTCTTGTGTCAACCTCGTTAATAAATGAAACAAAGGTCTACGAGGATAGTTTGTTGTTTTGTGTCAACCTCGTTGAAAAATGAAACAAGGAGTTTGAGCAGAGTTCCCTGTCTTGTGTCAAGCTCATTAAAAAATGAAATAAGGACCCCTGGAGCAAAGTTCCAAGTTGAGTCTTGGGTTAGATCTCATCTAATCCTAGTCGATTCTTTCACTTGATCTCGTAAAATAACCTTCATTCCACCCACCTGATAGCCATGAGTAGTCTGGTGAGTGTAATGAAGCTTGGGGGGCATGCACCTAGTTGTAAAGATAGGTTTCCCTGTAGGTTATGTGATTGGTCTATCACACCATTCACCTTTGTCTATCTGAATGAAGCCAAATAGGTTTTGGATAACTTTCCTACTTCATTGTAGTGACTTCCATCTAGTTACAAGAGACTCTTCCTTTCTTCATGTTAGGGGCATGCAAACCAATCCAAGCATAGCTTCCCATGGTTCAAGCTTGTCTAAAAATGAACTGATTTTCAAGCATAGTTTTTCATTTTGAGCTTGTGTAAAAATGAAACTGAATTCAAGCATAGTTTTTTCATTTTGAGCTTGTGTAAAAATGAAATTGATTCCAAGCATAATTTTTCATTTCAAGTTTGTGTAAAAATGAAACTAAATCCAAGCATAGTTCCCCATAGTTCAAGCTTGTCAAAAAATGAACCCATTTACAAGTAATTAACCTTTGTGATTGCCATTCTATCAGCCTTTTGAACCTTGGTTTTGTACATCCCATCACCACCATCCTTTTGGCCTATCATACGCTTCCACGTGGTTGTTTTACCCCTTTTTAGGGAACAACCGCAATGAGTGGTCTTATTAGCCAGCCTCTTCACAGAAATCAACATGTTTTGAGAAGTTCCAACATCATTGGAACCAGTTGCTACCCTAGACACCACCCGTTCCTCAAAATAGAGTCCTCTTTAAACCCTTTTCAGACTTGTTAAATATTAAAAGATTGTCGAGCGCTTGTCTTTTCTAGCTCGTTAAAGTATTGGAAATGTCATCCCTCCTGCATTATTTTATCCTTTTTTGGACCTAGGGGATTACTTTACAAAAAAGAACTTATGGATTTTCTTTTCGTCCTTTTTTTCAAACTCTCTAAACATGAAAAGGACCAAGTTATCATTGTCGTTAAACTCGTTAAAACAATAGCGACAAAATTGTCCATCTAGACGAGACTGAGTTTCACTGTCACTAGACTCGTTAAAACATTAAATAGTGACAGGTTTGCTCGAAGGGAAAATTATAGAACAAGCATATGTTATCCTCCTCAAGCTTGACAAAAATAAATAGGTACTGGTTAGAAATGATTGGGGAAAAGGGGAAGAAACTTGAAGAATTTATGGTAGCAAGTCGCTTTTGAACATGACACTTTCACTTCATCACCATTATTGAGTTGGGTTGGGTTATTCTGTTCACGGTCATCTCACCATTAGTATTTCATACCATCCATCTTTTGGGGTTAACGCTACCAATTCATCTCAGTGTCACCGACATGTCCAAGAGCAGTCATTCAGTTGAGAAATGACCATCCAGTTAATGTCTCATCCACTGCAATACTGCCAACCTTCATTTTTTCATGGCCGCCATGCCTGAACCTTGTGTCGTCAGTTCAGTTTTCAGCTCCAGAAAATCATTTGTTTCATTTCATGTCATAGATGTGGGATACATCAAGGCCCTCCTATGATGAGTCACTTCTTGTTGACATCAACTCATTATCCAAGAAGTTTACTTAAAAACAACCCTTTTAGTGCTTTGGAGCTTGCATACATCAAAGGCAAATTTCTCACTTCTGGCTACAGGTTGACATCAATGGCCTTCGACCATAATATTTTGCGTGGTGTTCGACATCGGATCATGTATTTATGCCATGTGAATTGTACTGTCATACCTTAAGGGTCATTATCATTATCGGTGATTCCTCTTGCATCTGTTAACAGCTCACACCATTGGCTGGTAATCAGGCGATGTCTTTCCATGTTCGACTTTGGAACATCTCTTCACATGGATTGACTTGTACATCGAGCGAAGATTGGACGAATATGAAGACCTTGGATCTATTTTCATCCATCTTAGCTGTGATATATTCAGGAATATAAAACATCAAACATACAAAGGCTTTACACAGATGGTTATCCTAACCATGGATGATGACTCTATATCTGAAGATTCACCAATCTCTATCTGCAGACAACTATTTTATCTATGTACATGAAATGAATTTATAAAGCTGAGCATGGGAATGCCTCCCTCAGCTAGATCATGAAAATTATATTATGATGATGAATTGTATTGTAACTTATGCAAGTCACCTTCCAGATCGAAACTTCGGATCCTCATGATAAAGCATTTCACCCGACATCAATATTTACGACTTCATACTTTAGGGGGCAACTGTTATAGACATATTTGGGCACATCAACCCCAAACTTATATGTCGATGTATTAGGGCTCATCAACCCCTAAAAGAGTTGTTTCATACCCTAAAGGAAAATAGTCATATAAATACATAATTCCCCAAAAGTTCCATCTAAGAAACCATCCAGAAACTGCCTAAATTGAACCATACTGATTGCTCCACTAGCAAAGTGCGATGCATACTGAGTGGTACACTACCAGGGTGTGATACATACTATTTAGGCCTTCTATAGGTTATGATGGGTGAGGATGGACAAATGTCCGGGACATTTTTTAGTTGATTGTTCATGAAATCTTCTAGAACTTTCTCCTATGCCACTTGCCTCTCTAAATTCGCCCAAGGATGAATAAAGGATCTAAGAAATCTCCAATCCCTTCTCCCTTGGAACCCATTGTAACAAGTGGAATGATACTAATCAAACCCCATGGATGACTCACACCCTTGCACACATCTATAAATGGACCCCTCATCTAAGAGATCGAGAGGCTAGAATATTGTGAATTGCAAGGAAGTGTTGATAGTTTGTAATTGGGGAAAGAGCATTGTATTGTTGGAGTGATCTTGCTATTTCATGAGGTGAAGAAGGATTAAAGCTAGGAGAATGATGTTGGATTAGACAACTGAGTTGTAATTCTCCCTTCTATTAATAAAGTTCTTCAAGTTTTCTTCCATATGTTTGTGCAATTGTGAATGTTATCATTTGTGAATGCTATCATTTGTTCATTATATATCTAATTATGTAATGTTTATGTTGTAATAGATCAAGATGATTTGATGGTTCTTTGTTGCTGTACTTGTGTAGGTACTCTCCAAGCAAGTTATGTACGGGGAGGAGTTGCAAGCTCTGTCAAAGGGCAGAGAGATCAAGCAAGGGATTAAGTGGAAGTTCCAGGTTGGTTCCATTATCTTTCTCTTATTTGTTACACATAGAAGAAATCATTGAATTTCTTTAAACTGGTGTTTCTAGGGTAGTTGCCAAACCTAGAGGGCTAGAATTCTTTAGGAATAATAGTTTTCCCAAAAACACCTGGCTTTCTGCTAGCCTTGTGATCCAATCATACAGCTCTAAAGAGAAAGATGCGAAGAAGATCTCGTGAATTTCCATATATACGTAGCAATCAAGCCACCTCTTCTCAGATATCTGTGGGGTTTTGTTTTCCTGTACCACAAACTCATGAAGCTTCTGATCCAACCAATCTTCAATCTCTTTCTTCATAGGGTTCCAGTGTTCCGACATCTGACATCCCTTACGCAGATCCTGGTCCTGGTAATGGAACCATTTGTTGGCTTATTGGGGCCTGACCCGAGTTCAGAAGTGTTTTGGCCAAACAAATCTTGCACTACCGGCGCTTTCGGCAACAATTCACGGAGTGCGAACTGAAGTCTCACCTGAGTGTAGAATTTTCTCTACAAATAAGCTAGCTCACTGATATGATGTAGAAATTTCACCTACAGATCAAACTGATATATGCAATGTACTAAATCATAATACTAGACCTACATCTACCATACACTTTGCGGAAGCATAATTGAAAATGAGCAACATCAAGCATGAAAAAATATAACTGAGAATGAGAAGTAATCAACCATAACATAGAAGATATAACATGGGGAAAGCACCAGCCTAAAACCCCATCTCTGTATTATCAATCAAGTGGAAATCCTCAACAACATACAAAAAGAATCATCTCAAAAGCTATCCTGCTCTCTATATACTCTGATGACATAGTTCATGGACTATCTAGGCCTGAATATATAGGTTGCACAAGTCCTCCAAGCCCCTATTTCCTTGTGCAATTTTGATTGGGGTCTAATAACATAACATGTGTGTATTGGCCCAAATCATATGTCATAGAAGGAAGAAGATTCCTTCCTCATCCAAGGAATATTCACTACGAATATCCTAGCATCTGATAGTACACTGTCCCTCATATGGTCTCAACTAGGTCTCTGTCTGAACTACCGTGCATCAGTTATCCATGAGAGAATACTCAGTTATGTGAAAATAACAGTTGTCACATGCATGCAAGCATCAACAAACTGTATCTCATTAATTTAACAACTTGTTAAATTAATCTAACTGAACTTGACTAGGTTAAACTAAGTCAACTAATCCAATCAATATAAAACTCATCCTTAATTCCTTAATCAGTGGAGAAAATCAAGGACACATTCACCAACCAGTGGAGAAATTATTGCATGTTCTCACAAAGGCTTCAAGTTTAATTTTCCTTAACTAATTAACTCATGGAGAATTAATTAATTAATCTACAAACTACTGTTAATATCAAATTTGAATTTTACTTCCTATTTCTAGTCCAGGGATTGACTAAAATAGAAATCCACACTGAACTACTAAAAATAGAACTTCTATTTTTAGCACTTCCATTTTTCATTCCCTATTGTGCAATCTAGCACTGATACCCAAACTGCTATTTTTAGCACTTCTATTTTTAGCAATTTCTTGTTGCCAATTTTCAACACCCTCTCAACAAGAAAGGCTTCCTCTCGAACTCGATCCTGTACCTCTGGAATGTTCTGCATGCAACACATCTACAAAGTGTGGTTGCTCTAGTAACTCTCGAAACAAAAAAGCTCCCAACTGACCTCTCTGTTGGGCTAGAAACATACTCTGATGCTAAAGCTCTACCTGCTACTGACAAGTGCTTCGTCTCTGACCTTTATGCTACTGCAACATCTCGATGCATCTCGCACCATTTCACACCTCTTTGTGCTACACTGCACTGTGCAACGCACTTGTGCCTCTCGCACTGCTGCAGCCTGCTAGCTCTGCGCTGTCCTAGGATTCCCTGCACTATAGCTCTCTCTGTCGCTCCATCCGCATCTGTCTCTACCCAATCAGTCAGTTTTGCTACTCCTTATCGGGGCTCCCGTAGGAAAGTTGAATCAAAGAGGTTGGGTACCTCAAGGATCCTATCCCTCCTCCTTGGGACGATCACTCTACATCGCCCCACCTCCAACTTGGAGGTATGGTTGCATGTGATCCCTCTACCCACATGGCTTGATTTTCGCACATGTTTTTTGGACATGATGGTTTTCGGTCCACATATCATCCCCTATTGTGGCTGCTCCACAACCTCCTGAAGCTGCTACACCAATCATGGCTCCTCCATAATTATTTGAGACTTCTTCTGGCACTGCATGTTGAGAGGTAATATACCCTCCCTCTCAAACACCAAGTCTCCATCAGTTACCTTGCTGCTCAAGGCTTTGCATGCATCTTGAACCTCAAGAGCATACAAGTTCTTGACTCATGAACCAATCTACTTCACCAGTCTAGTGATGATGTGTCTAAAGAAAACCTTTCCCTTACTGAAGACTACATCATAGCCTCTATCTTCTAGCATCGTGATTGATACCAAGTTTCTCTTTAGTCTTGGTACATACTTGACATCGGTCACGGTAAGGCGAGCTCCATGCTCCCTCTGAAAAATAACCGTGCATACACCTGAGACATTATACTTTACATCATTACCCATCGCTATGAGTATCTGGAGATTGTAGGTTTTAACCCTGTACAGAAATTACCTGCATACAAATTCTAAAACACACAAAATAAACAATGCGAGATCATAACACATAAAACACATATACATAGATATTTTTCCCTAGATCCCAAAACCGGGACTACCAACTTGATTTTTCATTATGCTCCTTTCAATGTTACAATACATATTTATACATGTCGAAGCATCCAATACCATGGACCGAAAACCATCGCATCCAATACCATGGACCGAAAACCATCTCATCCACAAAACATGTGCGAAAATCATGCACAAAACCATAGGTGGGTCTACCCAACCTAACATAGGGTCCAAAACCAAAATTTTTTGGGGCAGCGCCCCAGACCCCATAAAGTGGGGTTGCGGGTGCCCTTCAAACCCCCTGTAAAATACATGGAAAGAATATAACACAACCCAAAATTCTCCCACTTGTTGTTTTCTTTCCACAGGGGGCCACAAGAGAGCTTAGTCATTTTCCCAGCCCTGAAATGCACATTGTCTCTCTACACCAAGAGAACTTCTCAGAGCTCACAAATTTTGTCAATGCATCTGTAGTATTCTTCAAAGTGTTCACCTTTACCAGCAACATCTTTTTGTCTTCTATCATATCCCTCACAAAGTGATACTGAACATCAATGTGCTTTGTCTTTGAATGATATACAAGGTTCTTTGCCAAGAAAATTGCACTTTGGCTATCACAGTTTATCCTTATAGCTTCCTGTATTAACCCCATACTTGAACACAATCTCTGCAACCAAACTACTTCCTTGCTTGCATGAGTGGCTGCCATGTATTCTGCCTCTGTAGTTGATAGTGCCACTACATATTGTTTCTTACTCATCCAACTGACTGCACCTCCAAATAGGTTAAACACATACCCACTTATAGATCTTCTTTGATCCATATCTCTAGCCTAGTTTGCATCAACAAAGCCATGAATATCCAACACTATGTCCAATCCTAGTCTTCCTTGGTAGCACAGACCATAATCACTAGTGCCACACAAACACCTGAAAACCCGCTTCATTGCTGTCCAATGCTCCTTTCCTGGTTTTGACATAAACCTGCTCAGTAATCCCACTGCATGTGCAATGTTTGATCTAGTACAGACCATTGCATACATCAAGCTACCGACTCCACTTGCACATGGAACATGGGACACGTCCTCTTCCTCTTCTTGTGTCCTAGGACATTGTTCAGCAAATAACCTCACACCTATAGCAATAGGAACCTTCATCGGTTTACTATCCTGCATATTAAACCTCTGCCTTATTGTCTTCACATACTTCCTTTGGTTTAACGAGAGCTTCCTCTTTGCTCGATCTCTTTTAATTTCCATGCCCAAAATACAGTTTACAACAGCAAGATATTTCATGTCGAATTTGGAAGACAATTGGGTCTTCAAATCCTGGATAATTTCTTTGTCATTTCTAACCAGCAACATATCATCCACATACAAGACCAGATAAATAACACGGTCACCAATTAATTTAAAATACACACAGCGATCTACTTTACTTCTGGTGAAGCCAAGTCCCCATATAAATGTATCAAATTTTTGATACCACATCCTTGGTGACTATTTTAACCCATACAGAGACTTCTTTAACTTGCATACCGGTTCTTTCTTACCCTTCACTGCAAAGCCTTCAGGTTGCCATGTAGATTTCCTCTTCCAGATCCCCATGAGGAAATGTTGTCTTCACATCCATCTTTTTTACCTCAAAATCAAAAGCAGCAGCCACAGATAAAAGTAATCTAATAGAAGTTACCTTGGCAACAAGAGAAAAAATATCACCAAAATCAATTCCCGGCACCTCGGAATAACCTTTTGCTACCAACCGAGCTTTGTATTTCTCCACTTTTCCTTATGCATTTGTCTTCTTTTTGAAAACCCATTTGATGCCAATGGGTTTCCTTCCAGCCGGCAACTCCACCAGATCCCAAGCCTCATTTTTGTGCAAAGATGCCATTTCATCAACCATGGCCTCTTTCCATAGTTTTCCATCCTCTAAATCTACTGCTTTCTTCACAGTTCTGTGTTCATTGTCAATAATAGATAAAGCAAAATTTGAACAGAAAGCAGATGGAATATACCTTTCAGGCTTCTTTCTTTCTCGAACTGATCTTCTCGCTACTGGAGTTTGTGGCTCTTCATCTTTTGATTCCTCCTCTGCTGTAAAGTCAGATTCTTCCTGCTTTAGCTCAAACTCTATCTTCTCAGGTTCCTTTCATTGGACTTCATGTTTAATAACATCTTTCACCTCTCTAAACACTACATCTTGGCTGCACACAACCTTTCGTGTGATTGGGTTCCAAAGCTTATAACCCTTTAAAGCATCCTTACACCCAATAAATATGCACTTTTCAAATTTACTATCCAACTTGGTTCGTTTCTCCTTTGGAACACGTATATATGCATCACATCCAAATACCCTCAGATGTGAAAGAGAGTGTTTCTTACCAATCCATACCTCTTGTGGAGTCTTATCCTCCAACACTGATAAAGATGACCTGTTGACTAGGTAACATGCAGTATCCACCGCCTCTGCCTAGAATTTCTGTCTTAACCCGACACCACTGAGCATGCTTCTTTCCCTTTCCATCAACGTCTTATTCATTTTTTCTGCAACTCCATTTTGCTGAGTGGTATATGGATTAGTATTCTGTAGTGCTATACCATACTTCTTACAGAATTCTTCAAATTCCTTACTGCAAAACTCTCCACCATTATTTGTCCTTAGCACGTTTATCTTCTTCTCTATCTAGTTCTCCACCAGAGCCCTGAATTCTTTAAACTTGTCAAAGACTTCAGATTTCTTCTTAAGGAAATATATCCATGTATTCCTTGGGAAGTCATCTATAAATGATACATAGTAAACATAATTACCCAGTGATGGAACCCTCACAGGCCAAACACATCACTGTGCACAAGCTCTAATATCTGGGAAACTCACTCGATTCTACTTCCCATATACACAATTTTCACAGAAATCAAAATCCAGAGAGCTATTACTTATACATTCTACCATACCTTTACCATGAAGTATTCGAAGGCCCTTCTCTCTAATATTTCCAAGCCTTTGATGCCACAACATGGTCCTCTCTCCAGAGACGACTATATTTTCTGCTCCACTTTTAGGAACCACAGAACTGTTGCACCCTAATGGCAGAAGTGTCCTCAGACACATAATTTTATTAATCAGAAAAAAAAAAATTACATAATTGATTTTGCAAGAGTTTACACCCGAACAACCAAACACTCTTGTAATGAGCTATTTATAAGCTCCGTGTCCTAACTACCTCTAATTATGGATCACTTATTAAATAAAAAGTGTCCATTTACATTAAATGCTATTCAAATCAACTAGCTAACTAATCTCCTAAAATAGAGCCTAAGATACGACACA